>JAGGNH010000165.1:0-115507 GCA_026586065.1 Dioscorea zingiberensis
GATTAGATATGAGCTTCACCTGACGACAATTTTGCAAATAAATCCCCTGTTATTTCAACTAATTTAAAAATCTTATGGTATATATATATATATATATATATATATAATAGATTTTTAAAAATAATAAAAATATATGTGATAATGTATTTTTTAAATATTTATGTATTGAATTTGTTTAGAGGGTGATTAGTAAATGATTTTATAAAAATTATAATGTTTATATGCTTTAACTTTTATAATATTTTTATTAAATATATTGTGATATGTAGTAAGCTAAGCAGAGACACGCTATGGCATTCCATTCAGTATACATGGAACCAAGGTGAGTCCTCACGCTCAGATGGTGAAGCGCTTCCTTGACGGATTCGGAGTATGGTCCCCTTCGAAAAGCTAAATTAACACCTCCTTTTTAGAAATCATGCTTCTCATCCTTCTTCAAGAATCTGCCACAAACTTTTCTGGTTTCAAGCAGGCATACCATATACGAGGCCCTCAAAGCTCAAGTAGCTCACGGCCTGCTCCTCCCTCAAACCGGACCCGTTCGGCCCGGCCATCAGAGAAGAGCAAGGCATACACCCGTTTTACATCCAACTGGCCAAGATGTGGACATGTACTCTCCAAGATTACATGATACATTTCTGACCATTATGAAAAGTCAATCATACGCGAATATATGTGGGTTGAGATCAGGTAATGGCGCGGGATCCTGAGGGAAAGACGGGATCCTCTCACCAATTTGAAATCTCGCCTTCAAAATGAGAAAAAGGACACCCGTATACATCAAACAATTTCCAACCCGACAACCCCTCTGAAACCTCCTCTTCTTCTCCTCAAGATCAAGTGTGTACAAGCTGCCCAAATTTCTTCCCTCCCCATTGCAGCTACAATGAATAACTAGTGCATCTTGCTTTCCCCTGCCAAGCTCCTATGGTTTTTTTCCGATTCAAGGTACTCCACGTTTAAACTTTAGCTTCTCTTCGGCTTGTCTGGATTTTTCCTTGAGTTCCTAGTCCCAATTTTGGCCACAAATTTAAGCTGTCATAGTGAAGTTGGGATCAAAACCGATTTTCACCCTAACATACTCGAATCAGATATAACTTTAATTTTTTCATATATGTGTGGCAAGAAGCCTACATTTGAGATGCGAAGCTTCTTTCTACATTTTTTTCAAAAAAAATTATAACTAATTCGATCTTTTAAATTGTCTATAAAATATAAATAAATATTAGATCCATATATGATAAATTCAATATCATTTAAAAATAAATAATAATTTTAAGAACTTTAAAATCTAATAATAAAATCTGTAATACATAATTTTTTAAAAAATTGAAGATTTGATTAATATGAATATTTATTAATAACCTTTTAAATTAATTTTTAAAAATCTTAAAAATCTGATAATGAATAAATATGTTATCCTAATAAGTAATATCTTATCATTATATAACTAAACATTTTAAAATATATATAATTAATTTTGTAATAGTTTTCATTAGATATTTAACTATTCATCCCTTTGAATAGTTACGAATTGCCTAGGGGTCCTTGGGTAAGTGTGTAGGGATAAATAGGGTTTTGGGTGGGTAGGGTATAAACTATAGAAGGCAAATAGTGCACAAATAGTACTAGGGACTATTAGATAATTTCCTTAGTTTTAACAACAAACATTAATTTAAAAATTTATGTTTTTTTTTTTAAATACGTGGATACAAATTGTTATAAAAAATTGATTTTTTATGAAACCCGTGCACTACAATTAAGGAATAGGGATGGCAAACTGGATCCGATCCATACTCGATCGATCGGACCTAAATGGGGCGGTTTTTTTTTGGAGAGTGGGGTATGGGAGGGGTAAGTATGTGGATTTTTATGGTAGGATGCAAGGTGTGGCTGCTTGGTGCAAATATTTATTTTAACTACCGCCTACCAAATTAAGAAAAACAAATTATAAAAATACCCTTATATATATATATATATATATATATATATATATATATATGCAATGGATATAAGGTTTTACTGCAAGTGCACCGCCCACCCTATTACCCATTCTATACCTTTGATCATAGAGTAATGGGCCCATAATCAGATAAGTATGAGCCCACATATATATATGTGTGTGTGTGTGTGTGTGTGTGTGTGTGTAAAGTAAGTGCAGGTAGTAGTCATGTTATGCGGCTACCACTCTAACACCCAAACCAAACAAAAATAAAAATAAAAATAAAATAAAAGCCCAAACCCCAAAACCTGCAATTGGGTGAGTGATATATATAATAATGATAGAGTGAGGGCTGCCGCATTTGCGTCAAATTTCACTCAGATATATATATATATAAATATATATATATATATATATATATATATATATATATATATATATATATAAGATTTTTAGGGTTACAATGGAGCTTGGTGTTTGATTGATCTGCCGCTTCCATGAGTCCATGACCTTCACCTTCCTACGATAAAGCCAGATGTATGCCTTTCTCGAATTCTTTCTATTTTTTCTTTTCCTTTGCTATTTTGATTGAATCGAACGCCGTTTGGAGGATTATATCAAAATTTTGCATGGGGTTAATGAACAATCTTTGGAAATCATAAATTTGTTCTTTTCCTTCTTTTTGGTTCCACGACCAATTCAATTACTTTGGTGGTCTGTCAAATTCTATGATGGTCTTAAAAATTTATCTGGGCATCACCGGTGACAAATTAATCAAAGCCACAATTTATGAAACTTCTCCCCGCCTGGCCACCAAGCCAATCCATCCCGCCCCGAGCCCCACTAACAATTGGGAGAGAGGCAAGTATGGCTTTGTTATGGACGCATTCAAAGGGTGATGGTTGTTATAGAGGCTTCTGCCCCCACGCCCCATTGCCATCCATATACATGAAGCCAGTGTGTCAAATTACTTCAAACAGGATCACTTTGTTAAATAGTTTTTTAAAGTATATATCATCATATATATATTTTATTTTATTTATTGATTTAAAAACAAATTAGTTTCTTGATATATTTTTAAAATATAATCATTTTAATAATGGTTAATCATACATACATAAGACACCTCATGTATTTTTCTATAATTAATCTAAATTTTATAGAGGTATAACATGCAATTTTTCTTAAGAATGTTAATCTTGACAGTACTTACATAAATTTGTGGGGCATATATGCAAAACAAAAATCAATCACAGACAAGAATCTTGCTCATAAATCCAAAATTATGACATTTACAACCACCAAAACCAACTGCACAGTTACTGCGTAAGAACTAGACAATTGCCTGTAAGGTCTAAGACACAATAAAGATTGGACTAAACACAAAAAATTTCAAAGTAAATTGTAATCATAGAACATTAATAAACAAAATGATAAATGCAGTAATGGTTCAAACTTTTCCTTTGTAGACTATAACCAAGCAAACAGCATCCAAAAGAAATAAACAATTGATAAGGATGCACTGACCAAATTTATAGAAAGTACCACAAGTGAATTTACTTTTCTGATTCCTTTCAGTACTTACTGATTCTCCAAATTATAAACAACCATGCTGTTGCAAAAATTTTCCAGGAAGTAATTAGTTAAGGTGGATTTATGATTTGGCATACCACTAAAAATCGAAAATTTCAACAATAGATGGCTGTATCCATGGTCATTTTCTTTGCAAATAAATAATAGCAAATTTTCTTCAAGATCAAGTGAGGATGATGATAAGATGAAGGAACGCGTTTAATAAATAAAAAGAAGTACTACTTCTTTTTGGCCTACCAGATCTCCTAAACCTTGAAGCTATCTTTGAAGAAACCTTCTTCCTTCCAAATATCTTAGTGACGCGCAGTGTGAAAAAGGCCTTTGTTCGGCCAGACGGATCGACGTAGTGCCACACCCTCACATGTTTCTTCTGTTGATGCTTCCATCATTTTGTAAGACATTTGGCGCACTTTCTTCATCTCTTTCATCAATGTTTATGATCTGGTCATTTAAACTTCTAAAGACTAATCGGATCATCTTCTTTTGCTTTGTCAATTTTTTAGGACCGCTTAGTCTCGCTTCATTTCCCCGACTTCAGTCCAATTTCTGCAGAAAAATTAAAATCCTTGAGTGCTGTGAGCATTTTCAATGAGCTTGGACACAATGCCAGGTGTTATCACCTACGTGACTTAAAAGTTTCACAAAAGTTAGAGCCGGGCAAACAGCCTCAAACATCCTCTTGGAAGGGGAAAAAAAAAGAAAAAAAAAGAGGTGAGCAAAGTTCTCAAGGCATAATAGACTCATAAGTATTCGAACACCCTTCCTCACCTCCTCGTGATATATATATAGTAATGAGCTTTGTATCACCGGGGTTACCTTTTTAGTGTGTAAGGGAGTATTTTTTATCAATCTGTGTGAAAAAAGAAGTTCATACTGCAAATTTATCTGGAGAATATGCCAAAACATCATTGCTTATTACAGATTCATGTTAGGAATTAGATCCTATCAATAAATAAGATTTCCATTTGAGTAAGTATTTATTTAGAAAAACATTATCTTTACAACTTACCTAGAAAATGAAGCATTAAATATAAGGCCTACTGTTCCAACCTTTGTATCTAACTTTTTATGCGTTCCACAATCAACTTACGAAATGTATATACCCTTGCTAAGTTTGTACTGTTATATGTGCTCTAGAAAAACTATAATATTTTGCTCGACTGCCATCTGCTGACACTCACAAATGAAAATCTAATTTGAGGAATGCAGATATTATAAGCAGAAACTGTAATAATACAAATCACAAACTTTATAAGTGACAGGTACAAGTTACAATGGCATTTCCAAAGATTCTCTCCTCCATTTCTTTTTAGATAGTTGTTAACTGAAATGTAACTCCATGTGCAACTGGAATATATGTTTTGTGGAGGGTCATTCTAATCACAAACTTTAAAGTAAAATAAATGCAAAATATCACAATATTCTGCAATTTGATATCCCCTTTACCTTGGATGTACCATCTTTAAAACTCATATAGAAATACTACAATATAAAAATCTTACAGAGGTGTTTGGTAAGAGTAAGACCCCACTCTGTTTTGAATTCAAGTTTCTGACCGGAAAAATTTTGAATTGCGTTGAAGTTAAAATGTGTGAATTAATTAAAACTAATTAAAATAGTAAAATAGTTTAAATTAATTTATATTTTTAGATCCACAATTAATCATTATTATTTAAATTATATTTTAAAAATAATAATTAATAAATATATTTATTAAATAAAATTAAATTAGATTAAATGCAAAATTAGCCCAAGAGAGAGCGGAATAGGATTTAAATGCCAACCAAAATGTCCTCTAAAATTTATGTTAACCCATCTCTGATTAAAGATATCATCACATTTCTCCTGCAAAAATCTTCAAAAAGGGTGTGGATTTTGTCTCCTGTATAGAGAATTTAAAATGCTTGCACTAATATTTGCAACTTGCAGTATATAATCTTAAACTTATGCTCACTGGTAATTGAATGATTTTATAAGGTTAAGTAAACTTGATAACTTGCTGCTGCACTTGATACAGTTCAAATCTTGAGGGCCATTCACTGGACTACACACAATTGCTAAGACTATGGAATGGTAATATCATTATATTTTCATGCATCTTTGAAGGCCACCCAAAGCCAGGTAGGCACTTCTGGTGTAACTTATATAAAGAGCAAAGTTCACTACCTGCAGGCTTTTTGTATTAGAGAGATTCCACTACAAATATCGGCACCCTTTTCAAGCTTTTCTATTGAGAGATGGTACATCAGCTACATTGACATCTGCAGGAGCATATTCAAAGATAAAAAAGTGAAAAGTTGAAGGTTGCCTGCACAAATTTCATATGAAAGGTAAATTCTGCAGAAGTTTATGTAATGAAACATTGAAAACTCCTATAATCGCAGATTCAACACAAAACAGAAGCCAAAGTAAAATTGTAGGTGTGCAGATAACATATATGAACTTAAGATAATAAACCATTGATCATAAAATATGAAACCATTATAAACAGTATACACCAACTAACAAATTAGAGAAGTATATAAAAATTGAGAGGTGAAAATCAATGAATGATGATTATATATCTTGAAAGCTAAATATAACCATTACTGGCATGTTAAAATGATGATGATGATGATGATGATGATGGTTCCCTTTAAAACATGTTTCCTAGTTCTAAATCTTCAAAAGGTATATAACTATTCATAAGCTCAGTAAGCTGAATCAAAACTTATACCAGTTACCACAATTAATACTTGGTCAATATAATGTAAGATAATAAGCAAATATTAAAATCTTTGATAATTATCCTAAACAAAAATGAACTAGGCTAGACTCTTGATTGCATATTTAGTAGTAAAGTTACAAATGTGGCAGCCTCATAATGACCGTATATTCCTATTTGCAATCCTAGATACATGTATGACAGGGATATGTGAAGGGAGGCCAGGTGAGTGCCTCAATATATGAGACAACAAGAATTTGCATTTTTCAAAAAAAGGTCAGCCTGGTGCACTAAAGTTCTCGCGCAAGTGATGCTGGGCAGGCCCGTGGGGCCTACCCACTTCGCCTATCAGACGCAATTACCCCGCCATTGTATGTCAAGAGGTTGTTTTAATGACTCGAACCCTGTGGACCGTCGGATCACATGGGAAACAACTTTGGGAATAACTTTTACCAAGGTTAGCCCTTGCATTTTTCAAATATACAATAAATAGCAGCAGACCCAATGATCAATGAACCTTTAGCTTCCCTTTTGTCTGGGTTGTCACACAAGCAGCAACCTTACCTGCAGATTTTTAGTAAGTAGTTAGAGTACTGGATTTTGTTTGTCAAATATATTAAACACATCAATTATTCCAAAAAGCAACAATATGATAAAAAAGAACCTGTGTAAATATTATAAGTAGAGAGATATACTAGCTTATAATGAGTAGTATAAATAAGGCACATGTGAGCAGGACTTCTAACATACGCCTTAAGAATCAGGAGTTTGTGAAGATAAAAATGATCATTCAAGATGGCATAATTAAAAAGCATCAAGCCAGATTACTTGCTAGCTCTACATAATATAATTAACTATAGAGTACTCTTGTGAAAATTCTATCCTACATATGGACCAAAACCATTGGATATAAAATTACCACGCAGTAAATCGAGATTTCTTAAGATCATCAGTTTAAATGCAGCTTCCTTTGTCCCGCGTGTACATATCCAATGACTTGGTTCAAAGTTCTTGGTATAAGTGGGCAAAACTTTTCTCAATGCGCGATGTGTATCGAGATAGAATCCAACGCCCCGTTGAAAATTTACAGGAGCTTCCCCTGTAAAGGCTAGAAAGCACCACAAACCAAGACTTAAAGCTGGTGGAACTCAATAAAACTGGAATGCAGTAAGTTCCACCAAAGAGGGTACACTAAATTCATGAACGGACGTAAACCTACTACATGTACAGCCAATCTACCAAATTATATATATCATCTACAATAATTCTCTCATTTAAGGTAAATAAAGAAGTTATAGTAAATGCAAATAATTGAAGAAAAGCCAAAATGTTGAACAAAGTAAACCTTTGCTATCCTGTTGTAATTTAACCACTCCACTGGTGGCTACAGTCTCCTCTTCTGTGTGTCTGCAAATGACATTTGGAATCTTTTTTCAAGAGCCGCGAGGCTGCTCAGCTGGTGTATCGTGAAGCAAAATCTCTTCTCTCAATGCACTCCACAAACGCTGTGAATATACAGAAACAGGTCAAGGAAAAAAGATGGCTAATTAATTTAGCCCATTCCTTAACATCAACAATGATGTGGAATGGGATGGCCAATCTTAGTAATAATATAAAATGGAATGCTCGAATAAGTTTCCAGTATCAAAACATCATTTTATAATTCCTTTGAAGGATATGCTAAAACAACTTAAAGAAGGGTTGCTGAAAACACTTGCTCTCTCATGCTTAAAGCAATGTCAAGAGTTTGAGTATTGGGTATTAAAAAAATGACTTGTCCACATTAAAAAAAAAAAAAGAATATGTCAAAAACTCTATAGAAGAGTTGTGAAACACTTGCTCTCTAAGTGAGAGGTCAAGAGTTTTAGGTATTGGGTATTGAAAAGAAAATGACTCTGTCCACATTTGAGAAAAAGGATTATTCTCGCCAAACCATTGACATTTGCTCGATCAATCTGTCTTTGCAGAACTTCAAAATCTCTTTATCAATCCACTATGGCAAACAAAACATCTTAGTTGATATTACAGATACCAAGTTAGCATAATCAATCAACAATATTTAAATAAAATGTGTGTGTGTGGAGGGGATGGCGCTGAATGCTGGTGCCTAATGAAACAAAATTTAGAAGCATTTTAATATATCATTTCATGCTCAGACCTTTGCCATATTTAGATGAAAAAGGCAAGCAAAACCTATCAAGCACTATGGGTGTGATTGATTGCCTCTTTTTCCATGTGGAAAATATTTTCATAACCAAATTTCACCACTTTGGACTCCTCTTTTAATTGCCCAAAATTTCCATGGAAATATTTTCCTAAAAAAAAAACATGTCACGCGGACCCTTTTTCCTCCTATTTTGTGGAAATTCGATTCATTCAATCCTTAACACAAGAAAGTGTACCTTTCCATGGAAAAAATTGAAAGGGTTATATGAAAAAATAAAATAAAAGAAAATTAGAGGGGTTATACAGCAGAAATAAGAAAAAGAAAACCAAAACAAAATTGAGGGGTTCATTTTCCTTTTTGCACTAAAAAATAAATTGTAAATCAAACGTAAGCCACAATCTTGATTTCCATTGAAAATTTTTCCTCTAAAATAATATTCCTATAGAAATATTTTTATTTTCCACCAAATCTTTCCATCTCTTGCAAGCAAATCAAATGCACTCCTAAGTTCAGAAATTATGCAACTTGTTTTCTTTTTTCTAGAAAAAAAAGAAAACTCTCATTCGTCACAAGGAAATTCATGAAAACAAAACATCAAGTGAATGTTATGCAAAAGGATGACATATAGGGTACTGGGTCACATGATTTGTTATGTCCCTCGTGAATTATTTGAACCTTTTTTGTTGAAGTTCTACCTGCCAAAAGAACATGAATTGAATAAGAAACGATATTTTCTCACTCCACATAAAAAATTTCTAAGAAGTTACAAACTGCTCCTCTCATTAATTTTATTCAACAAAAAGGATCTTGAGAAAATTAAATTTGTTAGAGCTTTAGGAATGTGTATAAGCTATCATCATGTAAAGTCATGCAACAAAGTTTCAACAAAAAGTGATCCTACAATTTTGCGTATATTAGGACATGACAAAAGAATCAAGATATCATACTCATCTAGAAAAAGGTAATAGATTTCTGGAAAACATTATACCCTACAAAACTATAGAAAAAATTCTACTTCCAAGTCTATTTTCCTAGCATCACTAAGTATAATAAAGATTCAAACATACTGAGAATTGGTTCTTCCAAAAAAAGCCACATTTGTGGATTTTAGTACATTGACACAGGAAAGAGTATTAGTATTTTGCCTATTGCTTATGTTTCCTGAACAAATCTGCTTGAACCTCCCAAAAGTGGAAGAGTTGTGTGTAAAATACTAAATATGGAGAAATGAACGCTTGATCCAGAAGTTATTCCTATTAAGTGCTTCTACTTCAAGTAATTGGAACACAAAGCCTAACAGTATGCACTTCCAGCAATCACATTGAGGACAACTTAACAAACTAAAATTGGACCAAACTGGAAATCATCAATAAGTAAGTGAACAGAAACTTTAAATTGAGAAATTAATCTTGCAAGAACAGGCACCCTCTGGGGTTCAAAGGATTTGTCTGCATAATCATGAAAAAGTACACCATGTAGTAAGGAAAAATAGTTAGGAAGTTGAGGAGAAAGAACCCCTGCAGTGGGATGGAGTTGGACTTGAAAATTGAAAGTGGGTAATTTCTACTGAGTAGGAAATGTCAATAAGAAGAGTATAGTGTTTATCATAAGAAATTCAAAGCTTCTGATGAAGATAGAACTTACAACAGTAGGCTCTTTTGAAAAGACCTTTTTCACTAATTGATCGTAGATCCTCACATTCTTTCCTGTCAGCAAAGAACATAAAAAAAGGAGGTTTGTAAATACTTCACGAGCATGTGATTTCAACGTGGCAGGTGCCATTAAACAACCTAGTGTACATGTGGTTTCTACATTGAAGATGTTCATTAAATCTCCCTAAACATCCAAGGAAAAGAATCAGTATGCACCCCTCGCATAAATGTCACCTCTGAATGTTTAAGAATTAACTATCAAGAAAAATACAAAAAGCATGCACTCATCCTCAACATATATAAACACTTTTTTTTTAATAGAACTTAAGAGTCCTCGAGACAAATCTTTTTACTAAAACATACCTCTTCAATGTCATCATCAGAAAGTATAGTAAATTTGAATATCTTTATGTACATATTGGAAATCTTTAGGAACAATATCTATGCTTGAATCCCCTATAACTTGTAAGCCGTCAGGAGTAAATTCTTCTTAATTCCTGCAAAGAATAAAGCAAGGTTTTGCATAAGCAAAAATAGATACATGTAAAAATTAGTAACCAACTAGTTTAGAGACATTTACCAATAACTTGCCCAAGCTGGTAAGGCTTTTCAGGAGAGGTAGAAAAATCTTTAGGACTCTGCCTTCTTAGACTCTTAAGCAAAACAGCCAACAACCTTTATGCTCAAATGTCTCTGAGTCTTCTAACAGTTTAAGAATTTCAAAGACCGCCCCTAGATAAACAGATTGAATGTTTTTCTCTACTATAGAGAGGCAATGGCATGTTTGGTTTGCTATGGAAACCTTTTCCTTGAGGTCAGAAGATTCTGCTTTTTGGTTCATAGAACCAGAAGTCTTTCTTCGCTTGCCTCTTATTACCACAATTAAATCACCACCATCTCTCTGGAGTTTCAGCTAAAGGGAAGATTCACTCATTGGAATCCCTCATATTTCAGCAAAAATGGCTTTCAAGCCAAAGAGTAGATTTTGTGAAGCTTTCAAATCGATCTTTTTCGAAAAGAGAGTACTAGGTTCCCATCAGAAACAACTTTCTTTCTTCTTATCCGATGAAAAAGATTATGTCGCCATGAATATAATCCTTTAGCAATCTCACAAGCATCTAATTGGGTGTGAGCGGTTGTGCTGTATTTTTTGCCAACTGGATGCAAGAGAAATTGCAGAAGTTCCTTTCTTGAACCCCACCCTATGAAAGTTTTTTCTTTGACCTGCTCCTTTTAATGGTGTTTTTGTTTTTATGGCATTTTCCTTCATCATATCATCAAAAACTACAATCCCCCATCATCATATTTATCTTCCAAGTAATCATCCTCTCTGAAACCAAGTCTTCTTCAGGAAGATTATCTAAATCTGATTCAGTTTTGTATAATTTTTCCCACTTTTAAGGAGAGAGCAGCAGCTGCAAAAGTGAAGATCTGTCGAGAGTTAACTCCTTCCTTCTCTTTGACTATTTCCCAATAGTCCTTGAACAAAAATTCAGTAGGTAGAAGTGGCCATTAAAATCCACCTTCTCCTGAAAAATCGTAAGAAAAAATTATTCAAGTGGATATGCAGAACACTGGTAAAAACAAACATTATATTGACTGATGACATGCATCTCAAGAATAATCATCCAGAATAATGGCTTATTTTCTCTTAATCACATTGACATAAATATTAAGAATTAAGAACTACAATATAAAACTTCTAATTTGGAATTTCATAACTTATATCATTTGGTCTCATATATCACTGTCTGCTCTTGGCTAGTATATATGCACATTCAAAACAAGAAACCTCAAATCTAGAGAAGCAGCAAAATATTTCCATAATTCGGCCAATTCAAAACCCTAAAAGGTTGAAAAAGATGTAATAGGCTTCTCCCTACGGAAAAGGTCGTAACTAAAAAAAGAAAAGGATGTAAGGATGAAAACACAGTATTTTAAATTTTACAGAGATCCAAACAAGAAGAACACATACCCCATCTGAGCTTCAACATCACCATGTTCTTCTTATCATGGCTTGTTAGCCTTCAAGCAAAGCCACAGAAACCCCTTCTACTTTTATTTTTAACTTGTAGCAAAATCTCAAAAGCCCCATTGATACATGCTTGGCAAAATGAGTTTGGGACAGCAGAAGCATTGGAATGTAGAACTTTTGTGACAGTTGGAAACATGTATGCCAAACTCTATCAAAAGCAAAAATTGCCGGGTTGCTTTTAAAGAAATATGTTTTAACATACTCAACAGGTTAGGACATGGAGTAGCAAAAGTTAGTTTTTCCATGAAACAAAAACACATTACTATCCACAGCTACATGAGATTGGGGTTTTAAAGCAAAAAAAAAAAAAGTCAAAAGCATTGTTATTAATCAGGTAAGTAGTCTTGTCCCAATGGAGGCTTCCTTAGCAAAAATAGAGAAGTTGATGAAGCTATTTTACATTGCAGTCAGTAGCCCTATTTACTAGGTGGCATCTAAACATACTGGGATATACACTGCAGTAATAGAACAGGAACGGTAAAAGCATTGTCAGTCTTCTTTCAAGTTTCTTAATGTCCATCACATTAGTAAAATGTCAGGTAGATTATTGCTCTTTGCTGGTGTGCAGCAACTAGAAGACTACTTTATGATATTCTCAAATGTAGAAGCTTCCCAAAAACTCAAGCTACCATAAGTGATATGGAATGAAGAGGAAACTATGCCACAAAGAGAGAGACCAATCTTGAAGAGTTATAACTATTTACCACAAGTCCATCAAGCTTCAGTCCTCCAAAATGAGTCATACCCTTTAAGCCAATGGCAGGGAAGTATGGCATGCGTCTTGAGACAGCTTTCTGAAAATAAAGAAAGCACCATAGTTCTGTCATGAAAATGTCAGATGTGTTCAATTCTTTCTCAAGTACATACCTTCTAATGAATAAATGCTCATAAATTTGAAATAGAGCAAAATTCATGTGGAGGATCAAAATGATATGTTCAATCTGTAAGAAACTAATTTGGTGCATATGTTAACATTTGAACCTCAATAGGATCAAGAAAAAATTCAAAACATCATCTTACTCAAATCATAGAAATCAATGATCACCTTCATATTCTAAGCAAATTATCTCTAAAATCCATGAATTAAATGAAGGTGGTGGCATATGTAGTCTCGTAATAGAAGACAAACGCAATTTGGATAAGTTTTGGTGACACTCTTGAATAATAGAGGAGGTTTAGCCTGAAATCTGCATCGGGTAATTGCTTTGGATACATAAACAAACAATAAATAAAACCTTCTGCTGCAGGAAAGTTAGTGGTAGAAAAATAAAGTGTAGCCCATAGTCTCAGTATTAATCCATAAGGAATGCCAGTAGTAAAAAATTTATTGTAACAGGTAATTTATTTTAGCCAATGTGAGCAGAAGTTGCCAAAGTATAGAAAAACTACCTTTTGGAAAGAAAGACAATAAGGACTACTTGAACAGAGAGAGTCAGCACAAAGGTAGACCCAGTGAAGGGCACAAATGTTATTAGAATAAAGTTGAAAACAGCTAATCAGGAGCAATATAATAAAGTCGGATGTCATTTTAAAACTCAAGCTGCTTTGACAGTACTCTCCCCCACAGCTGCTAACACATATCTTATCATCTAAAAGCTTGAAACTACAACTTTGATGTCTTGTTTTGGAAAACAGTACATTTCATGCCCCTCAAGCATTTTGCTTTGTATTTGGCAAAAGAAGAGTCAAAACAATGAAGGAAACCAATGGAACCCTCATCTAAATTGAAGAGAATTCTATATTCAAATAATCCAATCCTCTAAGCACAACCTTGCAAGTTGAATAAGTAAACACAAACAGAAGTCTCATTATAAATGCCCCTCACACCCCTAATCGCATCAAGCAAACTATCTCAAGCTTTTTTCCTTTCATCTGATAACCAACCTATCATGTACAAACTTCAGCCAACATTCCACTCAAAGAAGAATAGGGCAGCCCTGCATCACAAAGCTCCCACGATGCACGTGGCCTCAACAGGAAAGCGTCGGACCACTTGGTCTTATCAGACGCGACTCCCACCCCTCGTGATTTTCTTTTGTAAGAGATCAAGCTTTCCATGACTCAAACTCACGCGGATCCTTCAGAGTTTCTCACACTACACGTATAATCCTTTGCATAGCCATTGCACCCAGGCTCCCCTTCCCACTAGAGAAATACAAAACAAAATTTCCAAGAACAAGACCTAGTCATAAGTAAAGATTAATCCTGCACAAAAGAAGTAAATACAACTCATCCATTTTTCCTTTGTTTATATGGCATTTTGGAGCACAATGGCATTTTACAGGGAAAACAAAATAAATAAGGAAAGTTGAGAACACAAAAAAGATGAAAACATTTCCAATGCAAATACAACAAAATTGTAAAGTAAAATCAAGGAAACAATCTTGAAAAATAGAAGCAAAAAATCAAGCTGTGCCTTCTACCTTTTGTAATTCAGCAAACAAGGGTATAGTGAGCTCCACCATCCTTGCAAAATGAAAAAACAATATGTGTCCTCGGTGCACTCCCTTTCTTTCTTTGCTTTGTCTTTCTTCAATCCCAGACTCTTTCTCAAGTGGTCCTAAACCAACTGAAAACCCTCTAGGAAGCCAAAATCCATCTTTTTCCCTCTACCCGGAAATCTTCCAGCTCTAAAAATATATAATTCGCATTGGGAGCCTCTACCAAACTCCCTAACCTCCTTCTAATCCTGTTTCCCCAGTAAATTAATCTGAAAACGCATTAAATTTCTGCAAATCCAAATCTAGAAATTCAATAACCCTAAAACGCCAGGTGGTTCCCGCAAAGAAACAAACGGAGAAAACTCCCCCTCAAAAAAATCTTGGATCATAGAGAGAACAAGAAATACAGTATAAACCCAAATTCATGAGATAATTCAATTAAAAATGCATACAAATTCTCTCACACAGAATCGCGGGTGTGGATGATCCCAAATCACGGGACACCACCAAACCTCGATTTGAAAATCTCCAGCGATTGAAAAACTGAAACCCGAGAGATGTTCTTCAAGGTTTAACTTGCTGTTTTCGAGGTTTTGTCTCTTTGTTTGTGCGTACAAATTCTAAGCATCAAGCCTCCCTAATTTTAACATGTAATTTATGAAGCACAAGCCACTTCTGTCTTCTCTTGGAAGTACCTCGTTTGTCACTTTTACAAAATGGTCCCCAAAAAGGCCAAAACCCAAAACAAAAAGGGGAAATTGCATATATAGCCTCCTCATACAAACTTATAAAAAGTTAATTGCATATATAAATCCCCAAAAAATAACATAATTACATGTGTACCTCCTCTAAGTATATCTAGTTACTATATTATGCAATGCGTACATGTACCTTTCAGTTTCCTTAGAGGATCCATTAACTATTGTTAAATTCATAAATAATCCTTAATTATAGTTAAATTTAACCTATGCAGGGTGTAAGGAAATACATGCTATCTTAATCTTTTTTTTCAATATCCTCATGGAAATCGACCAGATCTCAACCCATGTTTATGTCAATTTTTGATGGGGATACCTAATTTGAGTCAAATACATGAGAGGTATATGTCCATATATGTAGTGTAAAAATATTGGCTAGATACATGTTATATAGGTTGAATTTGGGGTTGTTAGTGCCAGTGTTTATTTTAAAAATCCCTAGGGGTTTGTAGAAAGTGTAAACCTTTGCAGTATATAAAACCCCAAATCTTAATCCATGACCCTTGGTATAAGAGTTTTGTTTTTTTTCTTTTATGAAAGCTAGGGTTTGAGAGAGTAGTATGAGAAAGAGGAGAGTTTCTGGATCCTATATCTAATAAGCTGTAAGATTTTAAGTTTTATGGGGATTTGGAGCCTCTCCTCTATTTCAGTGGAGTTGGCTACAGTATCTGTGTATTCTTCTTCTCTTCATAGTGGATTTCTGCTGTCACGCTCCCATGGTGGCTTTCTTCCTCGGTAAAGGGTTTCCACGTAGAATTTGCATGTCTTCTTTGTTTTGGTTATGTACTTTCTTGTGGCTATTGCTTGCTCCGCTGTGATATTAACCTCCTAAGGCAAGTGGTGCATCGTGTTAGAGCGCTCGTGTTTTCTGAAGTCACAAGGTTTTGTTGATCGAAGCCTTTGTGCATATCCAAGTTATGAGTAATGTTTACATATATTTTAAGTTCTTGATTAATAGTAATCAATCCGGTGGGATTCTTAAATATATGTATGCGATCAAAAATAAAGGCGCTGTCGCTCTTGGTTTGATAAAGGCCCCAAGTCAAATTGGCCTTGATTAGAAGGAAGACCGCTCAACAATATGGTATGAGAAAATCAAGGAGATCAATTGATAAAAGGCAATTCTTGTTGTTATGCACCATTGGCATTATCGGATAGTCATGTTTCCTTATGTACAAGTTAGCGGGCAAAAGGAAGTCACCATATGTAGTAGATTTATGGAAGAAGCTAGAAGCCCTCGCATTTTGGATAGGTCTTCTCACTAGTTGTCTCTATTCACGATGATGCGTTTATGCCGCATTTAGTGTACGCATACAGTCGTGAAAGTTAACTCCTATCAAGGAATGATATTAATGAGTTTAATCGACCAGTGTCAGATGCATTATGAGAACACCGGGCAAAAAGATTGATACAGTAAATCTCCATCTACTATGCGATTTTCTTATGCGTCTACTTACCGATTCTATACGTGAAGGTATTCGTAATCGAGCCTTCGCTATGGCAAGTGCAAAATGACTTGGCATGGATGAGGTTGTGTAGTGTCCACTCTCCTATCAAAGTAGGATTTGCTTCTGGGCAAAAAGGTAATACTTGAGAATTAAGGCAAAGAAGGCGTAAGGCTTGTTTGTTTGAGCCTACGTGGTAGATCGATGGAGCTTTAAGTCAAATGGTGGTGATGCCGCTACCGAGGTATATGGAAATCAAAAGCGCTGGTCGCGCTCAAGTCTCACCCGCAAGAAAGGCATGTAGGTTCAAGTCATAACTTCATTGCGAAGGGAAAGTTGGGCTACACATTAAAGTTGGTATCATTCTAAAGCTTGAAGAAAAAAGAAGCTGTGATGCAAGGGCAAGGTGATGGCAAGAATGTAGGACTTCTTCATCAGACAGTAAAGTTAGTGGGGTAAATTTCAAAAGGCGGTGAGGTTTCAGCTTTGTTTCTGCCACTTATTGTTAGTGCAAGATTGTAGAGCAGTGTTTGGGGACCGTATGCTTCTAATGTAGACGTTGTTTCTAAGGAGCATGTATATAAGTTGAATATCGTGTTGGTTGGATTTTGGATTCTTGCATTGCTCATTTCATATGTATGTGTGTTCAAGCGACTCGAGAGTGGTTTTGCCACCTCTGAGAGTCTCTTGGATGAGAGGTTCTCATTTCCCTATGGGCAACCAAACACAAAGTGCAAGCGAGTTATTGGCATTTGGAAGCTAATCGCCAAATCTGGGGCCCAGATATATGATGCAGTATAGCCCGCGACACCTCACGTGAAGTGTTCTCGCCATGTTGTTGGGTCGGGATCTAAGAATTTGATCCTCATTCCAAGGCACCTTTAGGATACGATAATGCATCTCGGTATTTCAGATTGAGTGGTAGTATTCTTTCTAGATCACTTCTAATTGCTTCTAGTTCCTCGAGCTTGACATGTGATGATACTATGACTACATTGTGGCACATGAGGTTGGGGCACATGTCTGTAACGCGGGTTTTTGGCAAAGTGCTCGAAATCGGCGTGGAATCACCGCTGGGCACCTCTGGAGGGATAGGTAGTCCCATAGCTCTCGCGGAACATTGTGTTCTTAGGAAAGCGTCCCAAAACCCGCTTGAAATCTTTTGCAGTGCTAGTTCATATGACAAAGTCTATTCTTGATTATGTGTAACTCAGATTGTGGGGTCCAACGCCAGCTGGCTTCTTGTGGAGGTGGCGTAGATTCTTAAAGCTTACCTTCATTGACATGATTTCACCAATGGTACGTGGGGTATACATCCTAAAGTCCAAGGATTGAAGCCCTCTCTGTGCATCACGCAACGTAATGGAAGGCTTTGTGTAGGAGTATAGCGTGACAGGAAGGAAGCGGCCGTCAAAGTTCCGTAGAATGGACCGCAAATGGGAAAGCTTCGTTCTGGGAGAGCTTTGATTCTATTACCTCTGACACGTGCATACCTCTGCTATCTTCACACTTCACAATTGGCACCTCAAAGAACAAAATGGAGTCAAGTAGCCGCATGGAATCGTAATAACATTGATTTGAGATGAACTCGTTGCATGCTCTCCCATGCCTTGGGTTTGCTCTAAGAGTTTATGCGCGTAGGGAAATGTAGCCTATATACTACGCTTGTTACTTGGTCAATGTACTCAGGCGCACGATGTCGCACAACATTGATTGCAAGTAGCGACACCTCGGGAGGAGGTATTTGTGTCCGGCAAGCTCTCCTGGTAAATATTATAAACCATCCTGAAAGTATTTTGGTCATTCACTATACGCCTGCCTCATATTCAAGCCAAGACATGCTAGAGCCTCTAGTGCATGTGAAGTGTGTCTTTTCCTTGGTTATGATAAGTGATGGAGTCAAGGGGTACCCGGGCTTTGTTTGTGTCTAAGCAAAAAATGTAACATTGAAAATACCATGTGCGCTTGGCCAATATTTTTGGGCATGCAGTAATATCAAATATTTTCTTAAATCAAGTATATCTTGGAAATATCTCTTGGATATATTAAAATGATTTTGATGTGGATGTGATCTCGAGATGCGCAGCCACAGCGACACATCCTGCAAGGCAAGCCAAAAGACACCTAATTCGGGGCAAAGATAGCCTCGAGAATACAAATCTCGAGGCTAATTCTCAAATAACAATATAGTCTGAGAATACAGATCTCGAGGCAATCTCAAATTCTAAGATAATTCGAGAATACAAATCTCGAGGTAATCTATATATATATATATATATATATATATATATATATATATATATATATATAAATCCCAAGATAATCCACAGGCACAGATCCCGAGACAAATCCAAGACAATCCACGCACAGCATCCCGAGGCAAATCCTAAGATAATCCACAGGCACAAATCATGAGGGAAGTGCAAGATAATCCAAGGGAACGAATCCCGAGGCAATATGGGAAAATATAAATATAGTTCCTAAAAATAATAATTAAAAAAAAAAATCAATCAAATCAAATTGGCCAAGAAAGAAAAAAAAAAATCAATCAATTCAAATTAAAATTAAAAGATTGATCTTATTGGCTAAGAAAGGAAGAAATCAATCAAATCAAAATCAAAATTAAATCAAATTTGAATAAAGAAAAGGAAAGAAAAAAAGTAAAGAGGAGAAATCAAAGGGGTGGAAGCTTTCTAGTGAAAAAAGAGATTATCTCTCTACACACACAATATATATAGGCATACTTAGACCTAGCCGAAGAGGGGGGCGGAAGGAAATAGGAGGACACTGCCTCGAAGAAAATGAGAAGTGATGCGATGCAACCGCAAGTGTACGGGTCGTCACAAGTAATAAAGTGGACGTAAAAGTCAGGTAGTCGATCCGCAGGGAGATGGAAGTACAAGTACCCACTATTCTTCTACTAATTAGTCGGTCTAGGGTGGTTGATTATACTAAATTCTAAACTAATCAAATTGAAATCATGAACAAAGGGATCGGGTTGCTCTTAAGGTCAAACAATCATAAGAAGGGGATGCTCGGACAATTGAATCCCCCTTGGACTTCTAAAGGATGAATGCTATTCTCTATCTTGACACTTGGTTAATTCTTGGCCAAGGGTTCCTATCGCTTCTACCCCTCATCCCGAGGTGAGTTCTAATCCTAGTGCCCTAACCGACATGTTCTTGAACCTATTTCTTGGAAGGATTATGTGAATAATTCATCTAAAGGACTCGCTTCCTCCTTAGTACCCGTGTTCCCAAAGATACTCACAATCCCTCCATCGGAGATGGTCTACACATGGGGAGGCGCTATGCTTCTTCCCCATATATGGACTCACATGTGAATCTCTCCTGCCTCGCAACGAGAGATTCTACTCACATTTAAAACATCCAATAGACTCCAAATGAATAGTAACCAAGCATTCAAGAATAGAGAACCAACATTAATTTAAATCATGTCCAAGTGTTCATCAATCATCCAAGCATCTACAAAGTTAGCCCTCCATGGTAGGAGGGCAACAATCCAAAACAAAGATGAAAGAAACCAAAGAAGACATAGTATGTAAAATTCAATGAAATCACCGTTGATGGCTTCTTGATCTTCTTCCAAAGGTTTCCCCTCCTCTTGCTCCAATGGCCTCTAGGTGAAGACCTCCAAGCTTTCCCCAAGATTTCCTTATGTCTCCACCCGCCTACCTCCTAAAACCCTCCATTGGTTCGCTTTTTATACCTCTAGGGTTTTAAGGGTCGATTTACCCATTTGCCCCTTCAAAGTATGTAGATTCTCTTGTAAAATTGATGATGTAATGCGGGCTCGATATCACGGGCATATGTCGTACTATCTATATACGCAATTCCTACCTTCATATGGGCCCGTATATGGGACATATATCAGCACGTATACGGGCCAATCATTATACCAACTACCATACGGGCCATATACTGGCCCATATTCCCTTCAGGGCTGTGATACTACCATATGTCACCTCGTGTATGCTTGCCTGTAACGGGTCCTTTTTGGGTGCTCGGGATCCCGGTTTCTCTTGAAATGCTTTCTTTCCGGGACCCTTATATCAGGCCCTGTTGATGAAAATAAATACATTTTAAGTATCGGTGGTCAAAAAGTCTTCACAATTACATGCCAAGCATATAGGAATATAGTATAAAATTATGCCTCAAATGAACACTTATCAAGAAGGCGATATGAAAGGTCCCACTCCAAGTCTCTGCTCTCTAATGGCTTTGCCGTAAGGAGATGGACTTGGGTCCCAGAGACAATTTTAATACCGTAAAAAGAATGTCACCATTGCTATCGTGAGGCAGAGAGAAATCAAGAGAGAAGAAGAAGAAAAATTGGAGAGAACAAGTTAGAGAGAAAAGAGGGAGAAGCACAAGGAACCCCTCTCTTCCTTTATGGAACTCCAACCCTCTTGGTCCGCCTCACCGATGTCGAGCCACCGCCAATAACAACCCCGCCACCGACGCCTCCGCTGGAATAAAGCCCGCCACCAAAGGAGTTCAATGAATGACGCCAAGTCAGCTGCCGCTCCCCAGCCCCTCAGATTTGCCGGAGAAAGAGGAGAGTTCTCCGCCGTTTCAATCCAAAGTTAGCAAACGGACACTCCAATTCTATATTTGATGGCCTTGCCGAATGATATAGGCTCGAGTCCGTGCATAGGCCAAAGTACCATAGGAGAATTGGTCTCGTCACCACCGGCGAAAGTCATCGATGAAGCCTCACCGCCGGAGTCCTACCGGAGTCCCACTCACTCGCCCAAGCAATGGTGGCTATGCTCCTATCACCGGCCTCCGTGGCCACATCAAGCCGTGGATGGAAGTTCATGGTAAAATGGGGACTCTAGAATCCCTAATTCTCGCGGAAAGAAGAGCACCGATTCAAAGTTCCTCCAACTATGAATGAAGTCGTTAGAAAGAGCCGTATAGAATACCGCAGTAAGAACTATATTCAAAGGGCCTTTGCTTGAAGTTGATAGGTTTTAAAACCTAGAATTAAAGGAGAACCAAATTGATAAAACTCTCAAAGACAAGCCGTTGGATTTTTTTTTTTTTTTTTGAAGATGCTACAAGAGGTCCACGGAATCCTTATCCTTGGTGATGGATTTGGATCAAACGCTCTGATCAAGTGGAAACAATAAATATGATATTCTTGTACGCCTCCATTTCATGCCAAAGACTCTGAGATGAAACCCAAGGCCTCAGAGTTAATCGCGAGGTATGATAGCAAAATCGTGTTCTTGAGGATCAATGACATGGATCCCGCAAAATAAGAAGACAAAGTCCTTCTGCGATGACAATAAAAGATGATGAAAATGCTCAGAAAGTGAAGTGAATGCTGAAGGTACTAAAAAAAATTATAATAATGATGGAAGGTTGGGGAAACATAACAAAGCTCGCAAAACAATGATTATTGAGAAAGGACGACTAATGTCATGAAGAACAAGGAAAAAGAAAAAGGTTGCCAATGAAAGAATTCAGTTAGCAAGTAGATATTTTGATTGTAATATTTGTCGAGAACTCATTTCCATAGTCATGCCAAATACTGGTTAAATAATCTCAAAGATTAACCTATAAACCTTATCATCTAATTTAAATTTGCTAAAATTGGCAAATTATTATTTAAAACTAAACTTATCTAAATTTAAAACTCTAAACAAATCAGATAACTCCTAACAATATGAGATCAAATCGGATTCAAATCCTATACTAATTTGGCATATGAAATATTACCAAAAATAGAAAAAAGACCGAAAACCCTAATTCGGCGAATTAAATATTTCTAAAAATAGAAAAAAAATAACTAAAATTCTCTAATATGACGTCCCCTCATGTGTCGTGCACGCAAAAAGTTTTCCAAATTGGGGTTGTGGGATCGAAAATACACGTACTGCATCGTGGAAGACAATTCAAACGATATATCGAAGCACAAATATCATATTTGTTTGTTTGTGGGTTCTTCAATTCCTAATAGAGGCAAGCCTCTACTATTAATTACCCCAGATATAATCTTGGGAACCTCCGATTAAGGGTAAAAGAACAATTATAGGCAATGAATAAGAATAATTTCATTTATTTGCATAACATGAATTTCGTTACATATCATAGGATATATATATATATATATATATATATATATATATATATATATATATATATATATATATATATTATTCATTTATTTAAGTGACGCTTTATATGCCTCTCGCCGCTTTGAATTCTCATTTGTATTGCCATTAGCGGCCATGGTCGCTAATACCTCATAAGTTTTCAAGCTCACTTCTTTATGATCAAAATCAGACTGCATGGGCCATCGGTATGGGCCGCACTATATATGGGTAGAAAGCTTGGGATGCTCTAATTTCCGATGCCATGAATTTCATCTTGATCGGAGTTTTCTAGCAAAGATTATCAATGCCCGAACGTAAGAGGTATCAAGTTGACCAATTTCGTGAATTGGCTTACTTCTCTCAAACTTTGCTATAAATTGGGCCTTTGTTAAGAGATGTACCATACATAGTTGGAAAGCCCTAGAAATCTAGTTTCCAATGCCGCAAATTTTGCCCTGATTGGAGTCTCCTATCAAAAGTTATCGGCATTTGAATGGAAGGTGGTCGAATTGACAAAACTACAAGAATTGGTCTTCTTTCTATCAAGAACTGTACCAACTGAGCCACTGGAAAGAACTGTGCCATACATGGTTGGAAAGCTATGGAAGTCTAGTTTCCAATGCCGCAAATTTCGCTTCAATCGGTATTTCCTATCAAAAGTTATCGCCATTTGAACGAGAGGGTGTCGAGCTGATAGAATCTGCAGTGAATCTACCCTCTTCCGCTGAAATCTGCTACAAGCTAGGATGCTGATAGTAAATGCACCATACATGGTAGGAAAGCTTTGGAAGTATAATTTTCCAATGCCGCAAATTTTGCCCCATTGAGTTTCCTATCAAAAGTTATCGACGCTAAAATGAAGGGTGGTCAAGTCGTTGGCGTAATCGGCTAAATTTGGCTTCTAAGTAGATTTCAAACTATGACTTCCCATCTTCTTGTATGAAGTCAGCCAGCCCTTCATTTCCACCCTTTTGCTTTGTCTTTGCATTAATGGATGCAGGGAGGCCATCATATGGCCTTTGCTTCTTTGTCGGTGACGGACAGAGGGGCTATCATATAGCCCTTGCTTTTCTTCTTTGTTGATGATAGCAGCAGAGGGGCTATTATATAGCCTTTGCTTTCCTTTTTTGTTGATGTTAGCAGCAGAGGGGCTATTATATAGCCCTTGCTTTTCTTCTTTGTTGATGTTAGCAGCAAAGAGGCTATTATATAGCCCTTGCTTTTCTGGTGATGACGAGCAGCAGGGAGGCCATTATATGGCCTGTGCTTATCCTCTAACAGCGACGGGCAGCAGTAGGAAGCTTGATGACATGGAGCCGGGCAGCTCTATACACTGCTCACGGTTGAGAAGTTGGGCGGAGGTTGGCCTGCAAGTAGTGGATCTGGGCAGCAGGTGGTGGACTAGCAGGCCTGTGGAGATTTGGGAGCTTCAGCTGGCGGGGCGCAGGGACATGCGCGGAGGCAAGTGCCGGCTACAGTAGGGGACACGCAGAGCGTCTTTGATTAGCGGCCTTGGTCGCCAAGCAGTGCCAAGGGCGCGCGTTAAGCGCCAAGGGGCTTCGTATGCCTGCGTATTGTGCCAGCTAGCAATAAGCCTTGTGGCCCCAGAGAGCCGCCGCTACAAATTTGGGACGCTGGGGCCGGCCGGGCGGCAGTTAGCGCAAGGTTGGCGGCGGCAAAGGTCCGATCCGGCGGTACCGGGTGGAGAGGTTATTATATAACCTTTGTTTTCTTCTCCAGCGACAGTTGGGCATCGACGGCGAAGGCATAGGAGACGACTTGGCTCATTGATGGAACATGGGAGACGAGGGGCTTTATCTTTGGCGATCGACGGACCTCGAAAGCATGTATCCTTCTAAGCAGCCATCGTGAGATGTCTCGTGATCCGCTTGTTCGACCGACCACCGCACAGCTTCTTGCTTCACCGAGGGGAGAACCTGGAGGGGATCTCCTCCTTTTTTTTTGTAGTCCCTATCTATTTATAGAACCTCCTCACATGATAAATTATAACTTAAATTTTGATTTGATTTATTCTTTAAATTTAGATAAATCAAAATTTAAGTTTTGATTTGATTTGATTTAAATTTTGTTTGATTTTGATTTGATTGATGATTGATTTTTTTTTTTTTGAGAGAGAATTATATTTTTATTGCCTCGGGATTTGTTCCCTTGGGTTATCTTGAATTTCTCTTGGGATTTGTTCCCTTACATTTTCTTGGATTTGCCTCGGGATTTGTGCTCATAGATTATCTTAGGATTTGTAATTTTTTTTAGATTGCCTCGAGATATGTATTCTCGGGTCATCTTGGAATTTGAGATTGTCTTGAGATTTGTTCTCATGCTATCTTGGGGTTTGAGATTGCCTCGAGATATGTATTCTCGGGTCATCTTGGAATTTGAGATTGTCTTGAGATTTGTTCTCATGCTATCTTGGGGTTTGAGATTGCCTCGAGATATGTGTTCTCGGGCTATCTTGGCTTCGAGATTTGTTCTAGGGCTATCTTGGAATTTGAGATTGCCTCGAGATATATGTTATCGGGCCATCTATTTCAATATATATATTTCATCATAATATTTATATGAAATATTTCATATTGGCCCTTGAGACATTTTGTATTTTCAAGGCTTATAAATATATTTTATATATTCCCTTATTTTATTTTATTTTTTAGGGTAAACTGTGGGTCAAACACGCTGATTCTCGAGCATTTCCGGTAGCCAAAGTTATGGCCAAAATACCAAACCACACCAAAACCCACCCAATCTTAGAATTAACTCGTAAGAACTTCCCTGCCTTTACGCCGACCCGCCAACCCGCACCAACATTTGACTCCGGAGCCTCCCCGCACTGGCCACCCCGGATGTTGGAAAGAACTCGACCCCGAAGTTCGATCAGTAACTCGCTGGTAGGTCTGGATCTCCGTGCTTGATCTCAATCAAAACCCTAGAGACAGAAAGTAGGTTAGTAGTACTGTTGGTTACCGAGCCAGGGGGTTTTCCTCCAATCGAGATACCAACACAACGCTAGTCCCATCATCATCATAGATGGGCTCACCAATCTCCTCCTTGAGCTCGCCAATTTCCTCCCTCGTGAGTCGCCGTGGTAGATGGGTAAGATCTCCTCCTCCATATCATCGTTGAAGATGGGCAAAATCTCCTCCTCCGTGATCATTGTTGAAGATGGGCTTAGATCTCCTCCTCCACATCATCGCCGTAGATGGGTTGGTAGATGGGTTGGTCAAACCTCGGATCGCTATGAGTATGGTGCTTTGGACTTCCTCGGAAATTGCCCATTTATAACCACGATCAAAATCGATCGCCGCTAGACGCCTTGATAATTTTTGACTTGCCTCCGCAAATCCTTGATCATCAAGCGCTGGGTTAACTCCTCCAAGAACTTGCCTTTGTAGATCCTTGTTCATCGCCCCTAGTGGTGCCGTGTTACGTGTGATCGACTTCCTGCCCCTGAATCCTTGCCCAATCCGGAATTTACCACCACCACTACCGGGATGTCAATGATGACGCTTCCCAGGAAGATAATGAGTTCTGATACCAACTGACGTCGTGCGGGGTAGAGATTATCCCGAGAGCTAGCCAGATCTACGGACCGCAAAGAAGAACAAACGAAGAACCAAAAGAACCAGAGAAAATACTCTGAAATTCAGAAAAATAATTTTATTCAGAATTCAATAATAAAAAACTAACCCACAAGCTGGCACAAGCTGGGTTAAATAGCCTGAAAGATTAACCTAGAAATCTTATCATCTAATCTAAATTTGCTAAAATTGATAAATTATTATTTAAAACTAAACTTATCAAAATTTAAAACTCGAAACAAATCAGATAACTCCTAAAAATCCGAGATCAAATCGGATTCAAATCCTATATTAATTTGGCATATGAAATATTACCAAAAATAGAAAAAAGACCGAAAACCCTAATTTGACGGATTAAATATTTCTAAAAATAGAAAAAAAATAACTAAAATTATCTCAAATATGAAGCCCTCATGTCGTGCGCGCCGCAAAGTGTTTTCCGAATTGGGGTCGAACGCTCGATTCTGATATTGGTAGCAAATTTATGGCCAAAATACCGAACCACACCAAAAACCGACCCAATCTTGTAATTGACTCGGTAACTTCCCGTCTTTACGTTGACCCGCCAACCCAGCACCAACATTTGACTCGAGCCTCCTGCATCATCTCCTCTATTTGTTGACTCCTATCTTGTATTCTTCTTCATAGTGGATTTCTTGCTTGCCGCCTCCCGTGGTTTTTCCCGAAATGGTTTTCCACATAAATTTGGTGTCTTCTTGTTTGGTTATGA
This sequence comes from Dioscorea zingiberensis, assembly GCA_026586065.1. Taxonomy (NCBI): domain Eukaryota; kingdom Viridiplantae; phylum Streptophyta; class Magnoliopsida; order Dioscoreales; family Dioscoreaceae; genus Dioscorea; species Dioscorea zingiberensis. The sequence continues at coordinate 27,188 of JAGGNH010000165.1, forward strand.
TTCTCGTGGCTGGCTATTGTTGCTTCTGCATATTAACTCTACAATATCAATATTTATTTTGGTAAAATCCCTCAAATAGTCCCTCTTGTATGGTGGACTCTCCCATTTAGTCCCTCTATTATTAATCACGTATTGTTTTGTACCTTTATTTCTTAATTTTGGCTAATCAAGTCCCTCTGCCCAACTACCATGTGGATTACCATTTTTTATGCTAATGTGGCTTAAAATTGATAAATTACTATTCATATGTTATAAAAAAAACCAAAAAGGCAGGGCCACGTCATCTCGGATCCGAATTAACCCACATCCAAATCCGTTTTTATAACTCTCTCTCTCCCAACCCCGATCCATGACCATCACCTTTCTTCTCCCCCTACCCTCACTCTGCACCATCACCGGCCGAAGCTGAGACGCCACCGTTATTCTATCCTGTCGAGCCCGATGACGCTCCCATTGCTGTTTTGCCAAATCTTTATCAGTGACGCTGCCATCTCCTCCCCGTTGTCCATCACTAGAACCTCCCCGACAATATAGTAGTACTTTGGTATAGGGCAGAGAATCTGCGGAGTATCGAGCATCACCAGGACCTTTCCTGAGCATCTAGCAATAGTCCATCGAATAATCTTAAAGCTTTTGGTTTTGTTTCTTTGTAATATCTTGTATGGATTGGTATTTGTTTCAACAGAGCAGTGGTTGTATTTTGATTTATCAGTCAAAAGCCTTTGTTTTGGTTTCACGAAAATTGTTTTCACATAAAACAAAAAAAAAACAACATAATGTTGTTCCAAAACAGATACCATAATTCACTCGTGCAACATTTCGTATCATCAGTCAAAAGCCTTTGTTTTGGTTTCATAGAAATTGTTTTCATATTAAAAAAAAAACACTATAATGTTGTTCCAAAACAGACACCATAATGTATCAGAAATAAACTCCACTTTATTCCTGCAATTGTTACTGTAATCTCCACACATTAACACAAAAGAACTCCACTTTGACATCCAATTTACACCCCCACCACACACACACACACACACACACACACACACACACACACACACAAAAAAGCAAATCATGTTAATGACATCCAACAAGCCATACAAACACTTCCGTGCCCCAAAGTTAATTCCTTCCTTCAGTTGTAGCAGAGGCTTGTGTCGGGAAATCTAAACAAGCCTGTGAAGTAGCTGTATCAACATCCGCTGCCGAGGTCTGCTCAAGTCGTACCCTATTCTACTTTTACTATGTAGCAAGCCTCCTGCTCTTCCGTTGCTGGCCATCACAAACACTAGACATCTTAATTGTTATGTGTCAGTAAGGAAAATGTTAATGCTAGTGGAAGATGTGGAGAGAATCACATTATATTTAATTCAGTAACAGTGATGAATGAAGCATGATGGGGAGCTTCCCTTCCAAGAATAACCCCATCAGTGCAAGCACCCTACAATGTCAATGATAATGTCTTAAATACTTTGCATGTAACAAAGTATAACAAATTAATGCATGAATTAATTCTTACCTTGATGACTTTCAGTGAGCCTAGGGTACCAACAGTTTTTTCCTTCCCTTTTAATGTTTTTCCTTCCATCTTTTGCCTTTGACTACTTGAAACAACATTGACATGATCAAGTGTTGGCCCTGCCTCATCCTCTGGGTTGGTATTTGGTGCCTACATAGAGATGACAAATTAAGATTCATCATAATTAAGTAGCACATTAAACAGACATAAAGAGAACTCACATTATTTGTTTTTCTTGGACATCTTAATTTGTTGTGACCTTCCTGGTGACAAAGACTACACTTGAAGATCCTCCCATGCCGGACAAATATATATTTCTTGTTGTTCTTCCCCTCAAGTGCCTCCTTCCTTCTTTTCTTCACAGGTCTTCTAGGCATTTTCTTCAACACTGGTGGTAGCATTGGTCCCTCATCACTTATTGGCTAATAATCCCTGCCCTATACTGGTTTCACAGGGAAACTATATGCTCTCAGGTATTTCTCTTTTGTAAGCCATTCAGACACATATTGAAGTGGATGTTCCCCACTGAATTGGATTGATGCCATGGAATGTCCAAATGGGATGCCACTCTTCTCTCATCTCCCACATGAGCTACCATGGCTTGCTAGGACAACCACATGCCCCTCCCTAACATGTTGCACCAAATCATCCCAAAAGACCTCATGGCTTGCTCCACCATTCCACACCACATGCCATTTCAAACTTCTCATCCTCTCTTTCTCTATTCTGGCAACAACATTAGGGCCACATGCATGTTTCCACTTCATAGCATTTTCTTTTTTCACTACTATCCTAGTCACTACATATTGTCTAATATCCTCAATTATTGCTATAATTGGCTTGCTCCTAGACTCTAGGATTACCCCATTAAATGTTTCACACATGTTATTATCAATTACATCACATTCAACTATGTCATTAAAGCATACCAAACACCAACCTGAAACTGGCCATCTTTCCAATAATACCTCCACAGCTTGCACACCTCCCTTTAGCTGACTCATCTTGTCTAGTTGCTTCTCCTATCCAGGTTGACTTACCGATCTTGCAATATTTCATAATTGAATTTGGAGATCTTTCCCTGGATGAATTTTTCCCCACCTTGTATAAATGTATCTAGCACACATTCTATGCTCAATATGTGGTAGCAGCTCATTCACTGTATGTTGTAAACCCTACATCAACATCAAGGTCAGTACTAAATGATACTAAAGTTCTGATCAAGTTGAAAATTACTCAAAAAGTTAAAAGGGAGCATAATACCTTCTGCATGTCACTTATCAATGCCAATCCAAGTCCATCCCCCATGAGAAGATTAGCACTAAGAAGATTAATAAACCATAGCCAAGTTTCACTTGTCTCCTTTTCCACAACAACCCATGCTATAGGGTACATCTGGTTATTTCCATCCCTCCCTATTGCAACCAGTACCTAGCCTTTCACTGAACCCTTTTCAAAACATCCATCAATACCTATGATTCTCTTGCAACTTGTGATGAACCCTTCCCCGATCAAGGCCAAACATATATACATCCTCTTAAACATAGGAATCTCACCGGTATATGTCTTTCGTGATAAAATGAAAACATCACGCCTTGAATTTGTTGACTTCATTTCCATTGCATAATTGTTCAGCACCTTAAAATCCTCCTTGAACTGCTGTTCAATCTTCCTAAGCACCAAGGCCCTGGCATTCCTGCATATCTTCTTTTTAATAAAGACCCCCAACTCTTTTCTCACAATTGCCTTCAATTGGGTAGACTTAATGGATGGCACAGAACACATCACATCCCTAAACCTATTAGCAATAACCTGGGCTGATACCCTTTTATTCCTAGTGGTTCCAAGAAGACAAGAGTGCTCTAGCTGGTAGTGTTTCACAACAAAGTTTTTTCGCACTACACCAAGAACAAAGAATGACCCACTTGCAGCCTTTCCCAGAGCATCTAGCCCTTACCCTTAATGCATCATTTTTAACATACATGATTCAAACCCTTTTCTGATTGAGAAGTGTACAAGCTCTTTCTTAAACATCTTAAGGTCATCAAACCTAAGGTCTAGACAGAAGTCATTCAATTGGGAATTATGGTCATAGTTTTTCCTACTGGACTTATGCCTTTGTGCATCATCTGCAGTGGACCCATCACTTGTATTATCACAGCTGTCAGGATCAAATGAGTCAATGTACTCACTCTCATACCCAGGTACTTTCCCAGTCTCAATGCTAGGTCTTGCATTGGCTATAGGAGGTTTATTTGCATCAGTCTCACCAGGGTCATTTGCATCAGTATCATCACTTTCATCAGCATCCTATGAAATTCCCCTCCTTAATTGCACAAATCTCCTTATCTTATCCCTAGCTTCCTCTCTTTCATTATCTATGTCTGAATTATGGTTAATGAATGGAACATCTGCCACTATTTCCTCATCATCTTTACCTGAATCACTACTATCATCACTTGTATTATCCTGATTCACAATATCCATAACTGCTTCTCCTAGTCTTTCATCCAAATCCAAATTATCCCTAGCTGGTTGTACCTCTCTTTCTCTTGGTCTGTCAGGTCTGTCATCATCATCACCCATAATTCCTTCCATTGCATCCAACTCCACAATATCACTAGATGCTTGTCTTCTTTCCAACTCCACATCCTCAGAATCAGACAACAGGGCTTCTGGTAGTGTCACATCATGCTTGACATCTAGACACTGCACATAAATATCTAGTACTCTATGTCTCATCAACTGGTCAACCATACCTGTAATGGCCCCATCATCACAAATAATTTTGCAAGTTCCACAATCATCCACATAGGATAATTCTACGGACTTCTTAATGTCATAACCTAACTCTTATACATCTCCTAACACATCCCAATAACAAAGCTTGTCAGAATCTACACCAAATTCACCACGCAATCCATTCACATTTTTAATCTCTCCTTCCTTTACCAAATTCCCTCCATGGTGATACTTAAGGATGTACTCACCCAAAGAAGCCATGTTACTCTGCATAAAGAATAGGAACTAACATTGACACATGCCCAATAATATATATTGACAACAAACACTCATATTAAGAGCAACTAATATATTGACAACTAATATGACAACAAATACTCATATATTGACAAGTACCCTTTGACGATAGGTCACAAGGGCATTTCACTCAGGAGCAGTCACGAGAGTTTTAGCATATAACATTGGAACCCCAAATGTGGAACCGTGATGGGAGCTCGATTAATAGCAACACTGTACCAAATTTACTCATTCAATAAAGGAATGTGGTTTATCCACTTTAATAAAAAAAAAACACTCATATCATTTTATTCTAGAAAACAAAACAAACAAATTGATTATTATAAATTGATAATTAGCAATAAAAAAAAGAGATTAAATTGATTGATAGTAATACCCTAAATCCTTTATTCTATAGGCTACATTAATTGATAGTAATCTCCTAAATGCTCCCTCTACCAATCAAAGAAATTTATTATTAGCAATCAAAACATAGAGAATACATTGCTTGGTAGTACTCTCCTGGATACTCCCTCTGATCTATGGACTACACCCTATCAGTCCTTTTATGATGGTGTTAAAACCCACCCACCCACTCACCATTTTACCAGAAATTGATTATTCAACTACCACTAATCAAATCCCTAATTAACACCAAGCAAAGCCCTACCCTAATTAACATTGACACATGCCCAATAATATATATTAACAACAAACACTAATATCATTTTATTCTGGCAAACAAAACAAACAGATTGATTATTATAAATTGATAATTAACAATAAAAACAAAGAGAGTAAATTGATTGATAGTATTAACCTAAATCCTCTAATCTGTGGGCTACATTGATTGATAGTAATCTCCTAAATGCTCCCTCTACCAATCAAAGAAATTTATTATTAACAATCAAAACATATAGAATACATTGCTTGGTAGTACTCTCCTGGATACTCCCTCTGATCTATGGACTACACCCTAGCAATCCCTCTATGATGGTGTTAAAACCCACTCACTCACTATTTTACCAGAAATTGATTATTCAACTAACACTAATCAAATCCCTAATTAGCACCAAGCAAAGCCCTACCCTAATTAACAATGAGCAAAGCCCTAATTAACACTACCCAAAGCCATAATGTCTCTTAACCAAAGCCCTAATGTTGCCTAAACACTCCCTCTATTATTTTTCAGCTTAGCCTATCAGTCCCTTCGCAATAACAATAATAATCAGCACAGTTGCACTCCATACATTACAACCCTAAAAACCAAAGTATTTCACGATACCAAATAAGGACCACTTACCCGAGAACTTGAGAGGGAGCACTTTTTGAGCCGATGTCTCGATCGAGATACGCATGCTTGACAAGGGTTGCTAGCAGGGAATGCGACTAGTGCATGCGAAGGAAGGTACGAGAGGGGAGCGTCACCGGGGCCGATAAGACAGAACGACGGTGGCGTCTCAGCTTCGACCGATGATGGTGCGGAGTGAGGGTAGGAGGAGAAGAAGGGTGATAGTTAGGGATCGGGGTTGGGGAAGAGAGTTAAAAAAAGAGATTTTGATGTGGGTACCATGCCCAGATCCGAGATGACGTGGCCCTACCTTTTTGGTTTTTTTTATAAATAAATAGTAATTTATCACTTTTTTAAGCCATATCAATATCAAAAATGGCAATCCAGACGGCAGTTAGGTGGAGGGACTTGATTAGCCGAAATTAAGAAATAAAGGGACAAGAAAGATGTGATTAATAAAAGAGGGACTAAATGGGCGAGTCCACCATAATAGAGGGACTATTTGAGGGATTTTAACTTTTTGGTCGGATTCATAGGTCGGTTAGGAGAGAAAATTTCGAAAATGTATCCAAATCGATGGGTGCTGGACTAGAGATTTTTTTTTTTTTTTTTGACAAAGACGACAAGTGCTCCAAAAGAAGTCAAGGATGGGCAACAGATGCGGAACCCATTCAACGCAACTGCGCCCACACCTTACAAGAGAAGGAGATTGATCCTGGGACCTTTCTACGAAGATCGAGGCCCACCTTTTAACAAGGAAACCGGGTACCAATAGGCCATCATAGCCGTTGGTTTCTTGGGTTTTTTTAAAAGATGAATTTTATATTTTCATTCACTTTAATCTTTAATCTCTTCCTCTCGCTCTCTTACTCTATTCGGCATTTTTAGGGTTATGAGAACCACGAGAAGTGGATTGGAGACTCAACTCTCGCTCTCCCGCTCCATTCTGAGAACCACGAGCAGTGGATTGGGAACTCAATCCATCTTCGATTGGGTCAAGTTCAACAGATTATTGGTTGTTGTGTGACCTTCTTTGAGGTTAGATTGATCTTTCTAGTTTATTATTTTTGTTTATTATAATTTGATTTGTAAATGATACTTGGAGTTTGATTTTTTTTAGTAAGTTTTGGTTTTGGTTTTGGAGATGGGTTATTAAGAAAAAAATCAATTTTTTTTTCACTTTGGCTAGGAGTTAGAAGTTGTAGAATGATGCTTAGATGTTGAGTAACTGATGTTAAATTTATTTATTTTTAGAGTTAGTTCCTTTTGTTTGTTGCTATAAGATAATGTTAGTTATTGTCATCTTATTACGGCATATAAAATAGGGTTAAAGCCATTTTTGGTCCCTGAAAACAGAGCCAATGTTTATTTTCATCCCAAAAATTTAAAATTTGTTCAATACGGTTCACATCAGCATATACTGCCACTTATGACTCCACATCAGCAAAATAACGACCTAAACATAATAATAAAAAGATTATATGCATTTCATTGGTATTCCACATGACCGCCAAGTCAGCAATAGGGACCCAAAATGCCAAAATACGGAATATATAGGGACCCAAAATGTCAAAATATGTAATACATAGGGACCATATTGAACAAATTTTGAATTTTGGGATGGAAATGAACATTGGTCCCGTTTTCAGGGACCAAAAATGGCTTTAACCCTATAAAATAGTGAATTTATAGATTAAATAACTTAATTAATGATTAAATAACTTAAAATGGAGACAAAATGGTACCTGATCATTTGGTGCACGTAAGAAAAGAATACCACATAATGCATCTTTCTAAGGGACTGTTTGGTTACGAAATAAAAAATTATGGCATAATTTTTTTTTTATGTAGGAGGTGAAGATGATTATGACAAAAATTCTTGCATATTTTATTACTATAGAATGAGTGTTTGGTTAACATAATAAAAAAATTATTGCAAAAATGTTTACCTATTTTATTCCTACCTACTCGTAAAGAATTCAAGAAATTTTATGGAAATATGGAAGATTCTAACGTGGTTTCTTAAAAAAATGATTTTTCTAGGGTTTTGGCCACTCCCATAAAAATTCGCGGGCATTGCTTCAATGGCGGATTCCTCGTCCTCGTCATTAGGGCAGAACGACGGGATCTTGGATTCAAGGATCTCCACCTGAAGCGGGTGGGAAACGATGGTTGTGGCGGTATCAGTGGTCTCTTTTCTCAACGACGTTGTTTCAATCTCATCATGAGAGGAAATAGAGGACTAGACGTAGCAGATGCCGAAGAAGGTAGATAGATGAGGAAAGGGACGAGGCTGACGAGGACCAAGATCTCGTGGAGGGTCAGAGAGATCAGGAAGGGGATGAGAGAGGCGGAACCGTGGAGAGAGATATATGGGAAGAGAGGAGGAGATAAAAAGAGTGGAGAAGGTCACAACTTTCACAATGATGCCATATTGCCTATGTTTTGCCATAATTTTATACCCTCAAATAATCAACCCAAACACCCAATATGGCATAATCCCCACAAAATATAAAATTATGGCATAATGTACTGATTATGTCATAATTTTGGTCTATCCAAACAGGGCCTAAATGATTTCTCTTAATGAGAGTAAAGACTTAAATAGATGAGTATGAGTTGAAATTAAAGTTTATATACTAATTATATGTTTTATTTGGTTTCTAACTTAAGGAACAAAATATATTAAATTCATTTCTAGTTCACATAGATGATATTAAGCAACTTAATTAATGAACATCATGAAATGTCATGAGCAATGACATGTCAATTATGAGAATTAAATGAGCAACAAAAAACAAATGTACATAGATGATATTGATTTTTTTAAATATAAAAATATAGAATATACATTGGTTTTAAGAACCACCTCAAAAACTAGTCCAACGCCTTGTTTTTATTATATATGATATTATATATATATATATATATATATATATATATATATATATATATATAATTCTTATAAGATATCTTTTGGAATCTTTTTCATTTAAAAGTCAGCCTCCCATTTGGAGACTTGCAAGATTTTAAGAATTTAATCAGATGAATGGAAAGAACATCAAAAAATAAGCTAGCATATCAATTTTCAGACAATTTGGGACGGTGTAGGGTCTTCATCTTAACGGGTGAAAATTTATAAAAATCTTACCGGTTCAGAATTTCACCATTTAAGATGAAGACCCTACACCTTCCCAAATTGTATGAAAATTGACATGTTAGCTTATTTTTCGATGTTTTTTCCATCTGTACGGTTGGATTTCCGTAAAACACAAATGGGGTGACCACACTTGCACAGTGTTAAGGCTGGCCGCATAGTATCACGACTATATAGTATATATATATATTAAATTTCGAGCTTTCGAGCCGAACTCGATCGAGCTTGACTCAGCTCAAAAGCTCAAAATTCCGAGTTTAGCTTAACCTATTCATGACTGCTTGATCACTTGACAACCCTAATTTAATATGATTTCTAATTTCAGTTGGATGGTTGATGGTTATATGGTGATAAAGTTTTGTATTTATATGGTGATAAGGCTTATGTGATGGAATGATATTGTTTAAGTGGGTGTGTGTGTAATAAGGTTTTTCTAAATTTGATTTCATTGTGCATAAAAAAATTAAAAATGTGCACTTTGTGAAAGTATATTTGTTGATTCAATTTCTTTAAGGGTGTATTTATAATTTAAGTTTTTATGAAAATTAAAATTTATGTATGTTCTTCAATTGGTTTTATTTTCTATAAATAAGTTTTATGAAAATTAAAATTTTGGTCTATATTTGCAAACACAATGATAATTATTCTTATTCTCTTGGAGCACAATTGTAAATATGAGACATATTTCAACTATTATAAATTTCAAATTTTTAAAAGATGCATTTGTAAATTTATCGTCAAATAAATTTTTCAGAGATATATACGCAAATGGTATAACCATTACATTTGATTAGCTGGTTTTAACCTCAGGGTGTATAGGGGGTATATACATAATATAACCAAATATATGGGTATTCAAACAATTATGTTTTCTTAAAAGGTATATATATAATTTCAATATTTTTCTGGGGTACACCTGCAACCCCACCCACAAAAAAATAATTAAAAAAAAAATTAAGTGAAAGTTTTGGATTTGTATGCCATATGTACTAGAAAATGGCAGGAAAAAAGAGGCATTTGATAAATGGTTTAAATAAATTATAAAAAGGAAATAAAAATAGATAAATATCAAGAATTTTTTTTCTTGGCTCTCATAACAAAAGCAATGTGATTCTCTTATCTTCCATGACATAGTTTTGGATTTGTATGCCATATCTACTAGAAAATGGCAGCAAAATAAGGACCATTAGATAAATGGTTTAAATAAATTTTAAAAAGGAAATAAAAATAGATAAATATCAAGAATTTTTTCTTGGCTCTAATAAAATAGATAAATAGTGCTTTTCATTTTTTTTTGTTTTTATTTCCTTTTTTTATTATGAAAAGCTAAAGGAAAAAATTCCAATTCCTTTTTTCTGAAATACAATTTTTTTGTTTTCAGAAATCATCCTATGTCTTCTTGATTAATTGTTTTTAAGTCCCCGCGTGCTTTAAATAATGATTATTTCTGCAAATTATTTGTTTTCTTAGAATTATTCATCGAATTTAGTGGAGCCTTGGAGTAACGGTGAATTACCACCATGTGATCGAAAGGTTATGGGTTTTGAGCCGTGGAAACAGCCTCTTGAGAAAAAGAAAAAAAATAAAAATAAAAGCCGCATACAATGTAATAGACGTATGATTCGATCCTTTCCTGCAGATCCCGCATATCAGAAACTTTTGTAAAGACTTCTGCCTTTTAGAATTATTAATCCAATGTCTCCTTGATTAAATTGCAGCAAAAACTTTTATGATGCACTTCAATGAATTCAACAGGGATCATGCTGCTGTTTTCACATAAAATATACTGATAATCTCCGAAAACCAACCGCATAAAATATGAAAATCATCAGAAACTGAACAGAATTGTAGTTCATTGGAAATTGAAAGCATGGATTTGTTTGTTTAATCCACATTATTGACTGGGCATTGAGAACTTGAAGGATGGACCAAGTCTGATACATATAGGTTTGTAAATCTTGTGCTCCTCAAAGCTCTCCATCTGCTTCATCTTCCAGTAATTCTCCACTTCTTCTGCTTTTCTGTTTGGAAGCCTTCCTGCTATCAACCCCCACCTAATAATTAACCAGAAAACAAATATATTATTATTATTGAAATCACTCAAAACAAACTGAGAATTTGAGAGTGTTTATTCATTCCAGATGCTTTATTTATTTACCTGTCTCCTAGAAGACGATGAAGGCGGCGTATCAGGTCCTCTTCTTCTGGTGACATGTCACTCTCGTCCTTTCTGCAATTCTCTCCTGATTCTGATTCAATATACAAAGTTTCGTCGGTACATAACTTTCACAAAAACAATTGGCTAGTATAACGGGGTTTGAACCACAGAGACGCGCTTATAATGGTTTATCCACATTTATCAAAAAAGAAAAGAAAATTCATCAGTATGTACATCTTTCAATTCTTTATTATAGAATTTGAGGATCAAAGTAAGAAGCCATTGCTTTACTATTTGATCAAGTTCTGCTGAAAAGAAAACTCTGAAACTCTTATAAGCATTTACCTTGAATCATGTTGATACTTGACTTGGCTTCTTCCATTATACTGTTTTTTCTCTTCTCCTTCAATGGTGTCCAACTCTATTCTTCTCTGCAGCTTTTATAACCACCATTGGATGCTTTGCAGAGATGTAAAAAGTTAAAAACAAAGTACTTGGAACATTTGATTGTCTTGTAGTCACTGTTTGGTCACTGTCGTCTTGTTGGTTTTAGTATGACTGTCACTGTTGATGACACACCTATTCAACCATTGAACAAGTTGGTCCATCATTAAAAGCTCTTTAATCATATAAGATGATTAATGTTCAGTAATTGATATATATATATATATATATATATATATATATAGAATAGAGCTTCTACAAAAGCAACAACAAGGTAAGATTTATTTAGAATCATGAAAAACAATTATCATTGAATCTCAACCTTTTGTTTTTTTGGGAGAAATAGACTACTTAACTTTTTTTAATTATGAAAAACAAATATGATTTTATCCTACTCAAGACATCACATATACAAGATTGAGAGTGACCGACAATGGTCTCTTTTCTATCCATCTGTATAATGTCTACTAGACGCCAACACAGGATCGAGATTGATGTAATTTGGTCCAACTATAGACTACTTTTATCCTACTCAAATAAACAAATGTGATTTATTTTATTTTTTTAAAAAAAACTGCTCTTATGAAAATTGTTGATCTAATGACTTAATTAATAGTTTACTATAAAAGACTCTGATTAGTCCACTTAAAGTTGATTAAACAAACAAAGGTTAGATCCACATATATTAAGTTTGTACCAAAAATAATAATAAATAAATCAATCAAAAAATTAGTATTTTTTATGATTAATTAATTTCGAAAATATGAACTTGCGAGAAGTGCAAGAACCCCGTGGGCAATGCATGCACCCACGTGAAAAGCGCGTGGATTGATGGTAATTGATTAGAAGGTACTCACGTGAAAGCACGTGGGTCCATATATAGGACAATAAGATCACTTCTCTTTGACTTGAAGGACATCAAATGCCATCTATAGTACGTTAGGGGTGGGCATGGATCAAATTAGATGAATTTGACGATCAAAAATCAAATCATAAATATTAATCGGATCAAAACTGGAGATAAAATAATTTGATTCAACATCATCCAAATCTAACTAATTATGTTTGGATCATGATTCGGATTCAGATTTTTGGATCGTAAATTTAACTTTCGACTTTCGTAATTCAAATCAATATATCACCATCAAGACATACGAATAAGCGAATAAAATTAAATTCTCTAGAATAAAAATATATATTTTTTAGTCTACTCGGATTTTTTTGGGATTTTTTCGGTTCGGATTGGATCGGTTCTTCGGTTTTTGGTCTAAAACGCCCACCCCTATACTCTATCTAAAATTCTTCAAATTGAGTTGATGGTAGATTTGACTTAGTTAAACATTAATTAAAATAAATAATTTTAGTTAAATTCATATTTTTAATGGAAAGTATTTTTATGTTATATTTTAAAAAAATATTAATTTAATTAGTTATTTTAAAAAAAAAAACATTGTTGGACATGAAGGAACAGACCTACATCTTAGAAAGACAGCAGCTTTCACTAATAAATAGGTAGGGTTTTTTTTTTTGACAGAGAAAGAACTATTATATTTATGGCTAAGTAAGAAAAACAAAAGATAAAAGTTTAAACATCAAAACACATCCCAGCTGTGATAACAAAATCTTCCAACCATCTTGGTCTGTCAGTGCCTTGATGGAAGTGTGACAGTTCAAGGTTCCTTCTTGCTTGAGTGGCTAATGCATCAACAATAGTGTTTAACTCTCTTGGACAGTAGCTTAATTAATTCCACTCCTGGATTGAAGTTGATCAACTCCTTCACTTATTCCATGTCTGCCTAGTAACTCCTCCCATCTTGTAATTCATCTCTGGTGATTAACTCCAATGCTTGTATGCAATCAGTACATACACGATTTACTTTCATCTCCATCCTCTTGCATTGCTCTATAGCTTTTCCAATAGCCTTAATCTTTGCTTGTAAGCTTGATTTAGCTTCCTCTGTTGCACATCCAGCTAGTATAATTGCTTGTGTGCCCTTCACAATTATGAAACCTATACCACAAAGAAGTGAGTTAGTTACCCAAGCAGCATTACACATAATGGAAATTGTATTTGTTGAAGTATGGCTCATATTTGCTGCAAGCACAGTGGCAAACAGGTAGATGCCGTTGCTCGCTCTGGCATTTATCATGCGGAGGGACGCTGAATAGGGTTGAGGGTGCGGGGGCAACGCTCCCGCAGTATGGTACGGTACGGAAGGGCAATTTTATAATTTTCGTATATTAGGGTTTACTATAAATACCTATGATGTAACCCTAATTTTATATATAGTGAAATTTCACCGTCTGCTCCCATGGATGTAGGCACATCGCCGAACCACGTAAATCTTGTGTGTTCTTCCTTTTTCTTCTTGATTTCTTTGTTTGTTTGCCACACAATTCACAACAGTATTACTATACACAGAAGTTCTTAGAAACTTCCTAAGTTGCCCCTAGTTCTCCAAACGTATCCTTGGGTTGCATACATCAGCTGTTGGAAGATCTCAAGTGGTTTCCATCTCTTATTGTTGTATAGTATATCATATCTAGCTTTCCAAATGTTCCATGCACATGTGGCAACCAGAACTTTGGTTGACATGTAACTTTGTTCATTTGAATTCCCATTGCTCATAACGAAATAATTAGTATATGGGGTATAATCCACTCCTGTATATTCAGATGCCAATTCCCAACTGATTCTAGTAATTCTGTAGTGATTCATAAAATGATCCATTGTTTCATTGTCTATCTCACATAGTGGACATAATTTCTGAGGACCAATTCCCATTGCATACAGGTATTCATATGTGGGTAATCTTCCATGGTAGACTTTCCACAAGAAAGTCTTGACTCTTGGAGCAATTCGTAATCTTCAAAGCTTATGCCATCCCAACCAATTATTAGATTCAATAAGGTATCTCTGCTTTAAGTAAGTGTAAACTTTCTTAAGAATGATGTTCACAGAGCCACCTGGAAACCAGATCCAATGGTTTGTTGCATTGATATTAAAAGATACTTTGTTTAGTCTATCCCAATCAAGTAGATGACAAAGTAGTTTGTAATTTCAACTTGATTTAAACTATTTTAATCCAAAAAATCAGTACTAAGAAGATTCTCAGTTGAAAGCTGCATATTAATAAAAGTGGATTTAAGGGCAACTAGGATATCAAAAATCCATGCATCATTCAAAAAATTGGTGGTCATCAGATTACAAATATTTAAATCCAACATAGGTCTAACAGATATGGCAGTTTTACATAACATTTTGTAGAGCCATGAAACTACACCAAGATTAGAACACTTCCATGGATTAAATGACCCATATTTCAGGGTAGAAATCTGAACCCATATTTTATCTTGATTGTTCAAAATAGTGAATACATTCTTTGTCATAAGAGTAGTTTTTGCACATCTCAAATCTATAATCCCTAACCCTCCCTCAATTTTTTCAAGTGTAGTAGTTGCCCAATTTATAGAGTGGAAGCCACCAGCAGTATCTCTACCCCAAAGAAATTTCCTTGCCAGCTTAGAAATCTGGTCTAAGATTGAATCGGGAACTGAATAGCATGCTAGAGGGTAAACATGTATAGACATAAGTTAGGTATGCACCAGCACAAACCTCCCAGCTAATAAAACAGAGGCAGGATTTCATGAATTCAAACTATTCTGGGTCTTGTCCACTAGGTATTGCCATTGGTTATTTGGGATTCTGTTGTGGGAGATCAAAACTCCTAGGTATTTAAAAGGATATGACCCTATTTTCATTCCCAGTATAGCTTCAATTGAGTTTCTAAGTGTTTTATTAAATCTACTAGGTAGTGAATGGTTGACTTCAAAAGATTAACCTTCTGACCAGTGAGCTTATGGTATATGTCAAGACAAAGCCTACAATTTCTAGCAGTAGCTCTGGTAGCTCTAGTGACATGCAAGTATTACATCATATGCAAACATTAAATGGTTAAAATTATTTGCTGGCCTGTTGTCAAATCCTGGAATCAAATTAAGAGTCATAGCCTGCTTAAGTATAGCAGTAAGGTTTTGGGAGACCAAAAGGAATAAATAGGGTGATAAAGGGTCCCCTTGCCTAAGTCCTCTATGGCTGGGAAACCAATCAGCAGCTTGTCCATTAATCAAAAAGGAGAAGCTTGGTGATGTAATGCATGCTCTGATCCAAGCAATCCAAGGTTCAGAAAATTGCATTGCTTTGAGTGTGGCAAGGATAAACTTCCACCCCAAGGCATCATATGTCTTTTCTATATCTAACTTGAGTATCATCCTAGGGAGAGATTGAGTATCATATTCTTGAGAGTGCACCATCTCTTGGACATAAATTATATTATCAAAAGTAGACCTTCCCTTCATAAATCCACTTTGCTTTGGTCCATTGAGCCCCCAAGTACTCTTTTAAGTCTGTTTGCTAATAGTTTGGAAATAATTTTGTAGGATACATTATATAGTGATATGAGTCTATAATCCTGGACCTTGATTGGCACATCTTCTTGGGGATCAAGACTATGTATGTTTTGCCCCAAGAGTTTGGTAAAGTAGCATTTTGGAGGAATTGGTTAATTGCTAATGGTAAAGGCTCCTTCACAATTTCCCATTGAACCCATCAAGTCCAGGACTTTTTTCCTTTGGGCATTGATTTCAATGTGTGATATATCTCTGGTAGGGAAACTGTTCATGTAAGCATTCCTTTATCACTTTCTATCAAAGTAGGCAAATCAAGTGGCAAACTTGGTACAAGTTCTTCCACAGAGGAAGAGGATTTGGACGTTCATAGAGCTTTCATAGAGAACATAGGTAGTTCATAGAGCTTTCATAGAGAAGATAATTACACAATGTTCATCCTATTGCTTCTTGGAGGCATGACAGGAACAAGACTCTTTCATTTACAGTATATTGTAAAATGCAACCAGGTGTACTTTTATGAACACAAACATATAAACAATACTGTGACATATCTAAACTCCCCACAACAAATGGTTACAGATCATGGTTCCACTCCACGATTAACTTAAAGCAGAGCCAAGCACAGACCAAGGAGTCACACCACCAGCTGGTAGTGATGGTTGTCGGATAACAGGGACTCGCTTCATCACGGAGAAAGCTTCATTAAGACGGGCGGCTCGGGCCATGAACAGAGATGCCTTCTGCAGGAATGTGCATTCATTAGAGCCAGACGATTTGGCAGATATGACAAGATTTATGTTATTACTGGTGTGACAACAAAGATGATACCGATATATTTTGCCATCTTAATAGTTTTTGTTTTGCAGATTTGTGACAGGATCTAGATATCAGAAAGAATCGAATATGATGCATTGAATCAGATTTGAATCACATGAATCTAGACTGTACCGGTATAAAAAATCGTCAATTTACCACAAGGCACTGGGTAATAATATACGTTACATGATAATTGAGAGAACATATTATCAGCTAAAAAGACCCAAAAGTTATCACCCATAAAGTGCCATCTCTAGAAAAAAGGAGTGGGAAATCAGCTTATTACCAATTACTTCAAACTTATTCACTTACATGATTGTATGCATGAACAAAGTATATCATCATATAGTCTAGTTTTAAATTTGTCTAGAAAGGAGAGCTAAACTAGGCCAAGGGATGCATCTATACTGGTTGAAGAGATTAGTTCCAAATTCTGAAACTGCGCAAACAGATTCGTGAATATTGATCTTGTCCTGGCATCTCATAATCATACATCACAAGTAACATTTCCAGTAGATACATATTGGCCAGTCAACATGGATATGCTATTTCAATCATCAGAAAAAGAAGTGCAATATGCATCAAAACATAATCTGAACCATGTTTCCAGAACCAAATGGGAAAAAGGGAAGCATATACAGCGCGGAAACATGAAAGGGGTCACAAAGAGTAGCATATGCATATGGATCAAGCAAGGGTTGGGTGAAAAGGTAAAAAGTAATTCTCCAAAAGTAAATTTTGAATTGAAGACTTAAGTGTTATAGCTATTAATTAACTCAAAGAATATGGGTGCAGGAGTAGGCTAGTGGCTGTGGGTGAACAGTGTAATAACAGTTTTAAAATGTGAAGGAAAATTCTTTTGTTGCACCATCATAACAACGAGCAAATAGAGTTCTAAAATAATCATTAATTCCTCTTTTTTTCTTTTTCCTATGTTTTGCTTTGCTTGCTTATTCTGATGCAAACAGTGATGGTTCTGGAGAAGCTAATTAGGATTCTGATAGTGGAGATGTTTATTGATTTAATAGTGGTTTGGTTGATTAGTAATAGTGGAGATGAAAAAATGCAGATCTTAGTGAAGGAGCACTTGATGGTGGTACACATAATATGCTTCACTTGCCTACTTATTACAAAGACATGCCCTCTGAAATTTAGTATTAGCAGTTCCTATAAATTACAAGATCATGCTGGGAGATTTTATGAACTTTTAGATATGATTTAGGCAAACTAACATCAAGCAATGGCTTTAATGTTACTCCAGGTGAATATGCAGAACAGGAACTACAAAAAGACACTAGTGTCCTTTTGAGCTATCGAACATGGCTAGTCCTGATTCATGAAGCAGATATCAGCTACAGTAATCTTCCATATCACAAAACCGCATAGTATATAGTTCAGAAAATCAAGCAGTTCATACTTCGTTCGCACAAGTCATGAAACACAAAATAACAGAAACACCAAAAAGAATTAAAAGAAAAAGAACTCAACCTAAAGATAGAAACCAGAGAATACTCTTCATTCGCACAAGTCATGAAACACAAAATAACAGAAACACCAAAAAGAATTAAAAGAAAAAAAAAACTCAACCTAAAGATAGAAACAAGAGAATACTCTTCATTCGCACAAGTCATGAAACACAAAATAACAGAAACACCAAAAAGAGTTAAAAGAAAAAGAACTCAACCTAAAGATAAAAACCAGAGAATACTAAATTGACCATTTAGTCATCCACACTTCAAAATCAGTGGTTCCAAAGTATGAAACATAGCAACTTTCAGAAGGAAAAAAATTGGCTACCACACTCCCTCCGGGTTCAAACCATTACTGAAGCATGGCAAGTGGCATATCCACACTTAAAAAAATTAAACAAATAAAAAAACAAGTATGAATCAAGTAACCATGAGCAAACAAAATCCAGTAAGCAAACCGCATCAAAACTCAAAGACAGTCAAACATGCTCCATGAAAATCTAAGAGAAAAACATGAAGTTCATCTTCAGATATACCAAATATGAAAACTTTATATATCTCCCAAAGTACTATCATGTTAGGTATCATCATATCATCATCCTATAAATCAATTACAAACAATTAAAAATAAAAATAATCATAAGTGAACAGAAGAAGAAAGTGCTCACCTTGTCATCTAAGCTAGCCTTCAGAGGAACAGTCCGGCTCTTCTGCTTCATCTTGTACAACCTCCTGCCAAGCATCACAGCCCCAACGATGGCAGCCAGGATGGACACCGACCAACTGGGCCTCACCCTCAAGAGATAGAACTTCAACAGCTCGATCGGCATCTTCCACCAAACCAGCCCCTTCTTCTCCCCATCCCCATCCCCATCCCCAACCCCAATCCCAATCCCAATCCCAACTTTTTCCAATTCCCCGTCTCCACGTCTCATCTCCACCAATTCCTCGCCCTCCGACTCGCTCACTACAATTCCATCAGACGCCTGACAACTCGCCCCAATCCCTTCAAACCCAGACTCGAATTTCTGATCGAAAGCGCGAAAGCTCTCACCTTTCTCGCTGTCAGGGGGAGTCGATGAGCCATCAGACCAGAAATCAATAGGATTCTTCCTAGAGAAATCGAATTTGGGGGTTTCGAGGCAAGGAGGATTGGAATCGGGGTCAAGCCAGCTGGGGCGATCAGAGGAGTCATCGGAGCAGGGCTCCGAGGGAGGACGGCGAGGGGCAGGGGAGAGAGAGAAGTAGTTCGGGTGGATGGCGCCTGCGTCGTCGGCGGCGGCAGCGGCGTCGAGGACGAAGGGGTTGGAATCGGGTGAAGGGGAAGAAGCGTGGAGGACCTCCTCCCACTCGGTGAGCTCGGCGTGATCAGCCATTGGAGATCGAGAAGCTCGTGGATCCACAAGAGGAAAGGTGAGACAGCTCACTGTTCGGATAGATTTGCGAAGAAGAGTGGTGAGGAATGTCAATGTTTTTCTCTCTCTAATTTTTATAATTTTTATGTATTTATTTATTTATTTATTTATTTATTTTTAGAGATTAAATTGTATGAATTTTTATTTTTAATAAATAATTTCTTAGAAAAAAATTATTAAATGGTTTTTAAAAGGCAAAAATGCATTTTAGGTCCCTGAATTATAGTATATTGTTCATTTTGGTCCCTATATTATTAAAATGTTCATTATGATCACTGTATTTTTCGTAGTTAAGTATTACGGTCCACAGAACGATGTAAGCGTGACATGGTATATGCTTTGAATACGGATTTATTTTATTATGACGTGGCAGATGACGTGACGTGCTGACGTGGCAAAAAAACCCAATTTTTTAATATGTTACCAAATTAATGATGATGTGGCATGCCATGTCAGCATGCTGACGTGGCACGCCACGTGGCAGAAAAAAAATGAACAAATTCAAAAAAAAAAATCAGAATTTTTTTTAAAAAGGGTTAAATTTTTTTACCCACCTAAACAATACTGTTTTTTTTTATCTGGCACCTCAACTTTTTAACTCTAAAAAACAGCCGAAACTTTTTTCTAAATCTCAAAAAAGCACCTCTGTGAGATGGCTGTCAGATTAGATGACTAATCCACTTCTCATTTTTAATTAAAATTTAAACCTTAATTATAAAAATCTTAAACTTAATTTTAAAAACCCTAATTTCTAATTGACACATGGCATTTATCCCTCTTTCCTCCAACCTCGAGATCCCCACCGTCTTATACTAGTCGGGCCTGCAGCTCTCAAGGCTGGCCATGGAATTCTTGGTGCTCATCCCCTCCATCCGCCGTCTCTCCGAGATCCGGCGAGCTCTCTCTCCCCGAAAACCTTCTCTTCGGCCTCATTCTGCGCAAGATCTCCTGCTGCCAGGACAACATCCTTGGCCCCTCCTCCATCCTCCGCTTAGCCCTCGCCTGCAGCCCCTTCCTCCCCCTTGTCCTTTGGGGCCCTCCCCCCTCTGGCAAGACCTCCATCGCCCACGCCATCACCTCTTCCTAGCCCCACCACTTCGTCTTCTTCTCCACCGTCATTGCCGGCGTCAAGGACGTCCCATCCGTCATCGATGATGCCCTTCGCGACCAATCCCACTACCAAACCATCCTCTTCGTCGAAGAGATCCACCGCTTCAGCAAAGCCGAGCAGGACTCCTTCCTTCCCGGCATTGAGGACGGCTCCATTATCTTCATTAGGGCCACCATCGCAAAATCCTCCTTCCACCTAACCACCCCGCTCCTCTCCCGCTCTCGCGTCCTCTCCCTCCACCCTCTCAATCCCGACCATATCGCCTCTCTCCTCCGTCGCGCGATGGACGACACCGAGATCGGCCTCACCGCCACCGTCCGCACGTCGGTGTCAATCGACTAAGATGCCATCTCTTTCCTTTCCCTCCACTGCGAAGGCGATGCCCGGGTTACCCTCAATGTTCTGGAGATCGCTGCCATGATGGCGGCGAATCGACAATCCGGAGAGACGGCAGATGGAGGGGATGAGCGTCGGCGAGGGTTCAGCGCCGCCGGAGGCGCTCCGACTAGCATAAGAGGATGGGGATCTCGAGGTGGGAGGAAAGAGGGATGAATGCCATGTGTCAATTAGAAATTAGGCTTTTTAAAATTAAGTTTAAGATTTTTATAATTAAGATTTAAATTTTAATTAAAAATTAGAAGTGATTAGTCATCTAATCTGACGGCCGTCTCACAGAGGTGCTTTTTTGAGATTTGGAAAAAGTTTCGGCTGTTTTTTAGAGTTAAAAAGGTTGAGGTGCCGGATCGAAAAAGCAGTATTTCTTAGGTGGGTAAAAAAAAAATTAACCCTTTAAAAAATATATGAAAAAAATCAGAAAAAATATGGAAAAATTTAAAAAGATATGGAAAAAATCAGAAAAATAAGGAAAAATTTAAAAAAAAATATGAAAAAAATCAGAAAAAATTTTTTCTGATTTTTTTTCATATATTTTTTTAAATTTTCCCTATTTTTTTAAATTTTTTTCATTTTTTTAAATTTTTCCTATTTTTTTTCTGGTTTTTTTTAAAATTTTTATGATTTTTTTTATTTTTTTTAAAATTTTTAAAATTTTTTTAAAACAAATTTTTTTCTGAATTTTTTCTTATTTTTAAATTTTTTTATGTCACGTGGCATGCCACATCAGCATGCCTACCACGTCAGCATTAATTTCGTAACATATTAAAAAATTTGGTTTTTTTTGCCACGTCAGCACGCCATGTCATCTGCCATGTCATAAGAAAATAAATTCGTATTCAAAGCGTAGACGCTGCATTACCACATCACTCAGGGATCGTGAATTCTTTAGAACTCAAAATACAAGTGACCGTGAATTTAACATTTGATAATACAGCACTAAAATAAATAATATACTATAATTCAGGAACCAAAAATGCAGTTTTGCCTTTTAAAAATGTATATTTGAAATTTTATGATTGTGAGTGGTATTGAAATATTGAATATATCAATAATCTTGTATTTTTTTCAAGTAAAGAAATGTTATGACATATATACATATAAAAACATAAAAAATTATTTACTATTTGTTATCTATTTTATTTAATATTTATTCTTATCCTTTGCTTTACCCAAAGACTCACGTCACAAATGAATGTAGGCTGCTAACTTTTAAATTAGGTTAGGCAATTGCAACACACTCAAAAAAGCCAAGTCCAATAAGTAATTGGATAAATTATTTATTAGTCCTGTGATGGTTTTTTTTTTTTTTGTTTTTTCACCAATTACTCTATCTAGCTGACTTTTAAAATTATTTTTTAATCCACAAGTTTTGAAATTATAAATTACAAGTCCTTATCACATCTTTTTGCATTAAGAAAAGAAATAGAAATTAATTTTTGTTTTTATCTAAGTCGCATAAAATAATATATGATAGAAATCTTACATACATTTTTTTTTGACAATCAAAGAATATTAGGTTATTTCCACTATTTACTAACAATAATAAGTTAATGATAGACAAGACCTAAAAATACAATTTCGAACTCATGGATAATCGGTGAAGTTAATTACTTGCGAGGAATATAGAAACTTTTCAAGGGTTATAGTTAATTTTTTTTTATATAATGTATGAAAAAATCAAAGTGATATTCCATTCTTAAGAACAATACAATAGGAAAACATTTTATTTTATGGTCCCCTACCAACTAACTTTGGATCAACTTCAAACCCAATTGTCCAATTTAGGACAAGTTCTTGGTGTGGTCCACAAGTTATAAAGCCTCCTCAATTTTAGGATGATGGTAACAAAACATCAATTTCTTGCTCCATCATCTTTTCTATATTGTGCTATCTTTTGCATCCAAAGCAAAGATAAAGCATGTAAAATTTGTTCTTAGAGGCGGCACCGACACAAAGAGATCACCGATCCTACTAAGAATATGGGATATATATATATATATATACTTTTCCCGCTCCGTTATCGTACTACATCAATTTAGTCTGATATATTATTTAGAAAAAAAATAAAATAAAATGTTCTTATTGTATAAATTTTTTGATATATATTTGAACTCATGATCTTCTGTTCAAAGAGAAAATATATAGCTCACCAAATAATTAATTTCCTCCATCTTATCATGTGTTCCTTTGCTAGAAGAGAAAAAGCAGATGCAATGTTACATTTATCATCATGGCTATTTGGGAGGCATTGAACACCATCCTCATCACCATCTTTCCATCAATTGAACTCCATTGTAGCATTCTATATATCTCATGAAATCTATCAATCTATCTATCTATCCAATTTCACAAACCTTTGAAGGTCTACCACCATGACTGTTATATCATCCCTGCTCCCCCTACTACAAGACATCTCCACAAGCTCCTTGCAAGACTTCATCAAGTTCTTGCTCTTCAATACAACATCAACTGCCTCTTGATTTGATACCTAATTATATTGTTTCAAATTCAGCAAAGAGAATTAACTTTAAGATTGAGCATAAATTAAGTATTCTATATATATATATACATCATCATGATAATTGATTGATCATACCTTATCCCATAGTCCATCAGAGGCCATAATCAAAAACTCGCAATCCAGTGAGACTCGGAGTTTCTTCGTCTCTGGCTCGGATATGATCCATTTCTTCATGTCCCTGTCTCCAATCGCCCTCGATATCGCTAGAGAGTCATGCACTCTCCATATTCCATTGCTACAGTTAACATATCCACCCTGAAAATTAATATAAACATATGTTATTCTCAATATATAAATCTAGGTCTCTCTTCCTATTTATATATCAGCTTAAGCTTTAAAAGAAGTACTTACTGAATTTTCAATCCTTGCCCGTTCATCGTCCCTATCGGCGCGGTGATCAGTTGTTAAAGCAACAGCCCTGCCGTTCCTGCTCATTACCACCCTACAATCACCCACATTGCCTACATGCAAATCTCCATCTTTCAATAGAACAGTAGATACACAAGCTCCACTCTTCACCCCCTAATATATTAATTGAATGCAATTAATTATACCATATATATCTGTGTGAGTAGATCTTTAAAAATATAACTTTAATAAAAAGATAATTGAAATTAATGAGCTTCAATTCAAGTACATATATATATACATACCTGACCAAGAAACTCTCTATCTGTGATCATATATCCTTCCCTAACTGCCATTTCTAATTGATCTTCATTGTTCTCTAATCCTTCAAGAGTTGCAACTATGTTCTTCCCTAGTTTCTCGGACACAAAATCTACGGCTGCCCGCCCACCGTGCCCGTCATACACACCGAAGAATGCCTGAATTATGATCATCCAAACATATCGCAAGTTAAATCATAGATCAATATATATATATATATATATATCTCCTATATATATACTTTTCCATGATCTAATGCCATGCATGCATGCATGCATAGCTTATATAAGATAGATATATTATACCTGTTTTGAATCTCCATGAATGCTAGTTATAATCCCATAGCTATCCTCCATTGCATGTCTAGTCCCTTTCCTACTTGCCAAACAATACTCACTCCCTTGAACTTCAAACGTCTCACAATCATAATCCTTCACCACCTCATTGAACCCTAAACTACTCACACAAGGGTGCTTAGGTATGACAATCCTTGGAGGCCTCTTCTTCCTCACCATTGAAGACATCTCATTATTCCCTTCATGATCTTGATCTCTTATAGTTCCACCCATCACCGGGACAGATTCGAGGAGCCTCACCTCCCTCGGCCTCTTCTTCGCCACCACGGAGAAGTCGGTGAGCATTTCCGGCCATGACAAAGGAAGAAGAGGAGAAGATTCAAGAGCCATGACTACCTCCTTCCTAAGCACTTGAAACAAGTGAAAGAGAATGAAGGTGATAGACCATAGAAGCACAACTACATCAATCATCTCTTCCTATAGTAAGTACTATATAATCCCCTTAATTAACCTCCTTCAATGGCTCTTAAATTTCTTGAAATCTTTCTATTAATGGATAGCTCTTATAAGACCATGAGAGGTGGTGGGAAAACCAGAAGGGGTCTTTGTTTGTATAATGATTATGTCAAGAAGGTTGACTAGTCAACAACGTTTGGAAGATAGGTTTTGGAAGCCTTCAAGGCAAAGGAAGTGGTCGGCAAAAAGGCACTAGAACCGGTCTTGAAGGTTCTCTAATTACACTTTATAAACTATTAATAGACTAATTATTTAGCAAAGTACTATAATTACATTGCCTATGAGACACAAAGAAAAACAACATCAATACTTAAGTTGTTTCTTTTATATATTTTTCTTCTTGGATTTGTTATATATATATGCAACTTTAGGATGCCGGCAAGGTATCTTATTAAGTAAATTAGGACAATCAAATGTGTTAAGTATATATTAATTATATATTGTTTGAACTTCCAGAGAGAAATTAAAGAGGATGAGACTGGTTATTTGCTTAGAATTGATTGGATTAGATTTAGTCAAATTTTTAAGTGTGATTGAAATGGTAATTAATTGGTTTTAATTATATTTAACATTAATTTGTGCACTAGGCCCTTGATAATTTATTCAACAAGTTGAACTATTAGAGTTAATAATTTGTATTTGACTATTTGAATAATTAATATCGATATGAATATTTATCAAAATGTTCCCTATAATTCACATTAATATATATATATATATATATCGAGATTTTTTTATATATTGAAGTGTCTTATCAACTAAACTATCAACTTAATATCAAAAAGAAAAAAAATAAAAACATTGCTACAAATGAAAGAAGACAAGATTGAATTCATATTTGAGATGATGACTTAACCTCCACATTCAATGAAGGATGCGACATATGATAATCAAGTTTAGACTCCTCACTTATTAAAAGTTGGAGAATTTTGGCCAAATACAAGATGATGGTGACGCTTCAAAATTTCACAAATTCAAAGAAGCTCACAATAAATGATTGGTGGAGCCCCTCGTTAAGAAATAGTCTGACAATACACATGAGGAACCACAACAATCCATAGACAATGGGGCCATAAGGACAACAAATCTGACTAGTCGATTATCCATGTGAAATGGGTATCTAAGCCCCTATTATTAGTAGTAATAGTAGATCAATTCTACTATATAACACTTTATTTTATTATTATTATTAATGAATGTGATTTATTCATTTTTATAAAAAAAATAATAAATGATTGATAATATATGCTTACATTAATCCACACATGCAAATATATATACCCGTATGAAAACTTGTAATAAGGAAGAGTTAAAAACGACTAATAGTTGTAGGATTGATTTATTGAAATCATGTAGAATTATATATGTTCTATTGTTTTGACATTTTCAATACATTACTCTATTTTTCTATTTGATATGATTAGTTTATTTGATTTTTTTAAACAAATAAATGCACTTGTAATTCCCATAATCTTTGCCTTCATTATCTTTTCTAAAAGTTTTAAGAATATTCATGAATGTATCTGTTTGGCTTGCTCCAATTAAGTCACTCTCTAAAGTCATGACAAAGATTAATTGTGACGTCATGGAATTGTGAGAAGTGGACTTAAGAGGCAAATTGGTTACAAATTCAAATGAAAATCTCTAAATAAAAACACAAATCTAATTAATGAACTAGTTTAAATTTAATTGTAACTATAATATAGATATAAGTCTCATATATATATCTACAAAAAAACAATAATAATATTGCTAATATTGCTATTGACATATTCACTGACTACTAACATTTGTAGTAATTAAAAAGGGAAAATTACTTTGTAGCATCCCCGACCGTTTCATTTCGACTTTTTAGTCCCTCCGACTAAACACTATACTATCTTATTACCCTCCTTTTCAACCTACTTACTCTTTAGTCCTCGCTGACACGCTAACGTTAGGTTTTGAAAAACCCCAAAATACCCATTGAATTTCAGCCAAAACAACCTTTCTACCTTTAAAAGAGCGTGTGTACTTCTATATGCTTGTAAGATAAACTAGTCCTCTTATACTCCTCTTTGTCTCCTTCCCTCTCGCTCTTTTCTTGCAGGAGCCTCGTGTTTTGTTTTTAGTCTTGTAGAGAAGAGTCCAATTCTACTGCTCTTCTTCTCCTTTCCTTTGTTCTTTTACAGAGAGCTTTTGTTGAGCTTTTAGTCTTGTGTTGAGATTTTAGTGCTTGTTGAGAAGCTACCACGTAGTGAGTCTCATGCAAGAAACTAAAAAGGTAATAGATTACCCATTGTTTTTCATAGCGTCACGTGAGTATAATTCTCTCATTTTTGCAATGGCATTCGTCTTGCGAGGATTTTGATGGAAACCCTTTTTAGCCGCGGCCTTGATATGGGGAGAAGGTCTAGCATTGGAGCTCACAGCCGGTGCTTTCACTTATTTGGGATTCGCCGATAGGTGATATATGTGAACGGTGGGACCTTGACCTCCTGGCGTGAGAGTGAGTTATATCGCACTGTGATCAACGTAGAACAAATTTTGTCCCATTGATAATTCTACTGGACTTTGTGCGTATGTGCAGCATTTTTCACTCGTTCAACAAAAATATTGTCGACCTTATTGTGGACACTGGGTGGAAGTGGCCGTGGACGGCGAAGTGCTGACTCTTAAACTTCCAACGTAAGCCTTTTGTATGTGTTTATTATTTCCCTTGGCCGTGTATTATAAACATGTAAGACTTCGTGGATTTTCTTAAAGTCTTTAGTATTACGACTTATCCCTTTAGTATCAACTTAAAGTCTTTAGTATTCTACTTATCTCTTTGGTATCTCTTGAAAGTCTTTAGTGATTCGCTTATGGCTTTAGTATCTATCGAAAATTTTAAAATCATAGTAACTAATTAGTATTAAGTCGTTCTATTTCGTATTGTCTCACTTAAAAGAGTACCTTATCAATCAACAGGGATGCCCGAGTCGAGAGCATGTCCTTGGACATTATGGGTTCTTCTCAAACTCACGATATTACAGTGCTCAAAATTGGCGATCGATTTCAGAACGTGGAACACTTGAGGAATGCGCTCCGTGCCTTTGTCATCAAAAGGAAATTTGACTTTACCTTCATAAAAAATGATAGAGAAAGGGTGACTGCCAGATGCGCCCAGGCAGATTGCAATTGGAGGGTTCATGCTTCTCGGGAGGGAAATCTCCACACCTTTAGAATAAAGACATTGCAGTCCACACATGTGTGTAATTGTGGTAGGCTGATATCGGAGACGAGCTCCCTTTAGCATCCAAAAATGGGTTTGCGATCGTGTGATCCGTAAGCTCGAGGATAGTCCCGCTTGTAGCCGGGCCGATGCGACTTTCAGCGGGATATTTTAGAGAGCACGGGCGTGGGTCTTCCTTACAAGCAAGCATGGATGGGAAAAGAGGTTGCAGAACCGCTCTCCAGCGGGAGTGAGGTACGAGCTACGATTTGCTATTATGAGTACGTTGAAAAGGTGATGGAGACAAATCCCTGTGAAGCGTTACCACAATTGAAAGTGATGGCGGCGATTGACGCGGTTTTTGTTTTCGTGCTTGTGTCGCCGGCTTCAAGTTGGGTTGCAAGCCGGTATTTGTTGTTCGTCGATGGAACACATCCGCTTGGAAAATACGGTGGCATCTTGTTAGGAGCGACGCGCAAAAGACTCCGCAGAATGAGGGATTCTTCCACGTCGTGATTTGCGATAGTGGCCAATGAAATCGGCGACAATTGGACTTGGTTCCTCGCCCTCTCGAATACAATATATGGAGATGAGGGATTATGACAAGTGCATTACATTCTATATCCGATGATCGAAAGGTCTAGTTAATGCAATCGCAAGGGTGTTCCCTTCATCGCCCCATGCATATTGTTTGCGACACCTAGAGGCGAACTTCATGAAGGGAAATACTAGTCTTGGGAAAGCATTGAAGGAGGAGTGTTGGGCCCTCTTTACCCGCATCGCATACGTATGTACTTCTAAAGAATTTGATGACGCGGTGAAGGACCTCCTGGCCGCATCGGCACAAGTGCACTGCTGGCTAATCCAAAAGTCTGATGTGGCACATTGGTCGAACTATTTGTTTAGGGGCAAAGATGGGGTGAGATGTACTCGAACGTCGCCGAGTCATTCAATGCGTGGATCAAGGAAGCGCGCCACCTCCTTGTGACCGAAATGGTCGACTTAATCAGGTAATATTCACCCGCAATTAAAAAACTTTACTATTTACCTTAACTCTTTAGTATCGTCCATAAAGCTTTAGTATCAGGGGTAACCCTTTAGTATCATTTGTAAGTCTTTAGTATCAGGCGTAACTCTTTAGTATCGGTACATGTAGCTTTTAGTATCGGGGATACCCCTTTAGTATCGGTAGTAAGTCTTTAGTATCAGTGTAAAGCATTTAGTATCTTTTGTAAGGCTTTAGTATATCTATAAAACATCTTTTCTGGTACAAGCTCGTGAATATGATGTGACGCTTACGCGAGCATGTCCGTGGCCCATTTGGGAACACATCTTTGCCCAACAATACATCGTAACCTAGAGGACACTATCGAAGTCAAGGCGCTTTGCTTTCCGTAGGCGGATTGGATGGTGAGCAATTGAAGTTATCGACCGGTCGCCAGCTCTGTTATCAATTTGCGCACAAGGACATGCTCATGTAGGCGTTGGCAAGTCTATGGAATACCCTCGCGTGCATGCGTGTCGCTCAATCGCGACTTCGAGGCAAGTGTACATCGCCGTGGATGACTACTTCACGGTACAAATGTACGCCAATGCATATCTGTAACCGTATTTCTCAGTCCCGCCACGATAAACCGAAGCATGGTCATCCTGGCGTCCTTCGAGATATGCCCACCTATTACGAAGAAGGCACAGAAGCGGGCGTGAGGACAAGAATTGAGTCGCGGAGCTTTAGACGCGTGAGAGAGTTGAGAGTCACGCCTAAAAAAAACGCGCCACAACCGCGGGACTTGCAACTGTAGTAATAGGCGATTAGCTTGATCCGTCTTGGAAATAAGGTTTACATTTTGCCCAATGTAAATAATGTGATTTTACGAAGTTTTGACATTATACGTTTATAAAATGTTTACATGAGTAATCAGAGATGGTAAGAATACTAAGCAGATAAGAGAAATACTAATCGAATAAGAGAAATACTAAAGAGTTGAGTGAAATACTAAGCGGATAAGAAAAATACTAAACAGTTAAGTAAAATACTAAACAGTTAAGAAAAATATTAAATAGTTACTGGAAACCGTATTGCGACTTTAATGAAGCGCCGGGTGGTTATTGGGAACCGTTTAAGCGGCGATTTAGAATCGAGATCTCGAGATCGCTTCTCTCTCTCTGAGACTTGGCTTTAAATAGGTGTGGTGGGAATGAGGATTCTACCATTGCTTCACCATCATGAGTTACCTTGATGCGCCCTCCTTCTACCGGTTCATCTCTCCCTCTTGACTCAGCCTGCGTCGATTGTGGATTCTCGGTCATTCCACTGCTTTATGCACCACGTTCGAATGGACTGGTCGTAGAGAACGAGCCAGGAACCCTTGGCGGTGATGGTGGGTGGAGGCGAGGGAGTCTGGAGAGGCTATCTTCCATCACGGGTGGCCTCGCCTTTTGGGTGACCATCATCCTCAGTGAGGGACTGTTGATCTTCACTCTCCGCGAGGATAAAGATTTTGATGTTCACATTTTAGGACGCAGACATTGTTTGAAAATGTCTTACATTCTGCACGCCCAGAGTGTAACTACGGACGGTAGTCTCAGAAGCTATTTGTCTTGCAAATAAAATCATAATATTTAAATAAATTTGTCTTTGGGTATTCTTGTGTGTGTGATTGAACTTGTTGATTGTGAACGTCTTTGCTTGAAACTGTTCTCCTTCTTGTAATACTAAACACTGAACACTTAGTAGACAATGAGTACTAAACAATTAAGAAAAATACTAAATAGTTAATGCAAATACTAAACGGTTAAGGTAAATACTAAACAGTGAGTACTGATATTATACACGTAGAATATGATTGTAAAGTCTTTAGAGTTCCTTCGACGTTGGTTCATCAATTTTTGGGTCCTTCCCTTTGCCCGGAGGACTTGTTCATTGAGTCCGTCCGAAAGTATCACGGCATTACATACACTCTAGAGGCGTGAGGCGAGGAACTTGGATCGATTGAGGTGAAGCTTCTCACCACCCAATATCTCGCTCCATAAACCGCATTGGCATTCTGAACCGCAGATAGTCCAGCTTAACCGCTCTCTCTTTGTTGTGGGCAGTCACGGTCATGTGAGAATATATAACTGTCTATTTCAAAGCAATGCCCATGCCCAATGGTAAGTGCGTTTTCGGAAATAACCCTCTGCATTTAGAACAAAGATGGTTAAGCTGGTGCGAAGGGGAGAACACGAAATATGGAGGTGATAGGTGTTTGGCTTACCATTTCCTCAGCGGCCTTGTCATACACCCGGCCGTTGAGAGATGAGTAATGAGTGTAGTGTCTGGATTCTTTATCCAAAACGAGTAGGTGGAAGTGTTTGTTCAGAATGATGGGCATTAGAACAACTTCCAAATTTTGAAAAGATGTTACTGCATCGGTCATTAGTTTGAGAGAATCATCAGTTGTGTGTCATTTCGACAAGAAGCGATAGCGGTCTGAAAGGCACAGTGATGGATCCACGCCTCTTGTACTTCGACGGTGTCTTCTTCAACTCCTCCAGCAAGATCATGACAAAGACGTCCATGACGTCGTCAGCCACGAGATCTCTTCCCTCGACCAATGGGTATAATTGCGCGCGAGTTGTAAATGCCCACTCATTCTTCCAAACAATTGTACTAGAAGATAAAATAAACAGTTCAGATAAATACTAAGAATGTAAGAGAAATAATAAGCGGTGAAGAGACATACTAAACCAATACGGGAAATACTAAACAGTTAAGAAAGATACTAAAGAGTTAAGGTAAATACTAAACAGTTAAGATAAATACTAAGCGTTTAACAGGAATACTAAGCATTTAAGAGAAATACTAAAGAGTTAAGCTAAATACTAAGCAGTTAAGAGAAATATTAAGCGGTTAAGTGCAATACTAAGCACTTAAGAGAAATACTATGAAGATTGTTCTCACCTGTCAATCAGACAGTTCAGGAAAATGAAATGAGTGCTTGCTTCTCCTTGTTCATTTGCCGAACCACAGAGGGACGCTTGTTCTTAGGAATGAAATTTGTCCTCACAGTTGTACATTTTCTCCATGCGTACGGGCGCCTTTGCATCAATCACGATTCGCAGGCGTGGGCTTCAATAGGGACGGGGAGGGGGTCTGCTTCTTCAACTGGGGCTTTTTTTGGTGGGGCCAGCTTGATGCCTGGGCTTACGCGAACAAATGCCGCTTTCGGGGGCATCTTGATGGGAGCTTCTTGATCAGGGGCTTCTTCAGTGGGGGCTTCGTGGGTGGGAACCATTGAAACGATGATGTGGGGGGCTTCTATGGGCCCTTCCGCGCCAGTGGGAATCAACATCCTTGCATCACTTGGTGACGCGTCCTTCAATATCTCACAAGTTTCAATTAGTGCGTCGACGATGCGCACTGGTTCCTCGCCTTCCTTCTCCGATGCCGGCGGTTCCTTCTCCGATGCCGGCGGGCTTCCCTCAACAACTTCGGGAGCTATCCTCTTCCGAACAGTTCTAGTCCGCAGTTTGCGGGCAACTGTTTCGCCAGCGATATCCGCCAATGGGATTGTGGAAGTATCAGGAGCTTGCTGTCGTTTGGAGACAAGTGCCTTACGGCGTTTGGCTGGCGGGGCTTGGTGGGCAGATTCCTGGCAAGCAACCTATCAATTTGCCAGCGCCATTGTAACGACCTGCGTTCATCAAGACATCGTCACGCAGGTCCGCAAGCGCCGAATAAAGTCGTCATTGTTTGCGCTTGGGGTCCTCCGTATGGGACGGAGTTGGACTAATCGTAGGCATTTGCCTTTCGCCTGCCGGTCTTAGGGATTTCTTGTCAATCCTCTTCAGTCGCTACTTGCCGCGCTCACCTTCCACATCACGCTTGGACCCAGAGATCCGCATTTCCCCTAGGGTCTCTCCTCCTCCATGGCGTGCTATGTAGTAGCGGTTATTGGTTAGAGCGACCTCTTCCGCGTTTTACGGGGACGAAGGTGGTGGAACTGTGAGACAATATTGCAAAATCTTTAGTAACGTTATAAATAGTTTAAACAAGTAAAGCATGTAGTGAATACTAAAAACTTTACATGAATACAAGAGCTTTAGCCAAATACTAAAGACTTTAGAAGAATACTGAAGACTTTAGCCTAATACTAAAGAGTTTAGAATAATACTAAAGACTTTAGCCTAATTTTAAATACTTTATAAGAATACTAAAGACTTTATCCTAATACTAAAGGCTTTAGTAGAATACTAAAGACTTTAGCATAATACTAAAGCCTTGGGCATAAAACTAAAGAAGTAAGAGATGAAAGGACAAAGTAAGCATACTGATTTCCCATTGAATGATTCGATAATTGCCTTGACATGAGTAACCTTCTTGCAGTGGTCTCACCAGTAGCCCAAAATTCTTGGAGTCCGGTAGAACTCCACCTTCTTTCCGAAACCCGGTGACTTCATAGAACCATATTATCAAGACTATGGAGCACCTCCTAAGATAACCTCGTTTTCGCCTTTTTCTCCCCTGCAACACCTCTCCACATTACTCGAAAGCGGTATTGCCGGTTGGATGACGTCCATGAGCCATATATGAACGGCCTGTTCCCATGCATATGTCCCTAGGTTCTTCAGGTTATAGGAATATTGCGCACTCCAACTTGGGGCCGCGGTTGTGGTCGGAAAGCGAGGAAGGTACCCATCAAATACACTCATCGGAAGTTTCACAAGGTTTTCCTCCTCGCCTCTCTTATGAACAAGATCCAACAGAGAGTTCTTAATGCAATCTCAATTCCTTGAGTAGGCTTTGTCGAGATATCTGTCCTCAAATGTGGATCGGGCGGTGGGCCGTTTGAATTCCACCGCAGCTCCAATCGCAGGGGAGTCCAAGGATTATGGCGGCGTCCTCCCACGAAAGCTCAGCAAACTTTCCCCGATTTTAAATTTCTGCAAGCCAACGTCATAAGCTTGCATCAGTGCGTCGAGCACGCCCCTCTCTTGTACTATTCGCTTGATTCCAAGCAGGGGAGCAAATGGCGTGCTTTTGATGAATTGCCTGTGTTTTTTGTTCATGTGTTTGTTCAATTCATCGAGACAGTCAACAAGGGGACCCGTGTAGCATCGTCCATTAACCAAATTCCGAGCCATTGTGCAGTTAACTACAACGAAGACGTAAAAAGAGATAGAAACAATTAAGCCCTTTGAATTGTACTAAATAGTTGCTCTGGATTTTAAACACATGAGGCGAATATCAAGCAGATTTCCAATATACTAAACAGTGTAGCTCGATTTTAAACACTTTTTTACCGATTTTAAAAACCACAACCCACAATGAAACACATTCCGCAAACCAAAAGCACATGAACAACACCACCGGTGTACATGGCTAGTGGTCTACAGTTACAAGTGAGAAAAGAACAAATCCTTGCACATGAACAAAACCCTAAACCCTATATCTCCACAATGAGTTTACAATCCACATGCACAAATTGCATTCTACCGCGGAGGATAGAAAAATAGCAAGAAAAAAAGAAAAAAAGAGAGATCGAAGCTTCGGACGAAGCCCCGATCTCAAAAGGTTTAGAGTTCGGTTTCGGTTGCTACTCTCGCTTGCAAACTCCTAATATTCTGGAAGAGAAGATGAAGGATGACACGGCGGAGGCAGACGTGTCTTGTGCCAATCGGCCTTCTTCGTGTGGAGAGGGAGTGTCGGCCGTTTAGTTAATTTGGAGCAAGAAATGGATTCAAGGGGAGAAGACGCATCTCAAAGGGCATTTTAGTCTTTTCACGAAATGGTGTCTTGATCAAGTCCCGAGAACGGCGTGGCTTCTCCAAAGGGCATCGTCTTTTCACGATTAACACCGTTTGCTACCTGCAGGGACTGAAAAGTAAATCCCTGTATAAAGGAGGGACTGCATATAGATACCCAAAGTTGCAGGGATATATTATATATGAAATTCAAAACTTTTGGGGGGCTTTTCATTACTTCTCTCTTAAAAAAATAAAAAGGAATTTGAACTACAAGTCATAGGATCCAAACAAAGGATGGGTGACATAAGAATAACTTAAAAAATGTGGGTCTCACCTTGGAATTTCTCATGTTAGTCCCAAGTATTTAAGGTACAGGTTGTTTGACACCGACTTCATTTTCTCATTCTCTAAGAACACTCCTTCCTTACAAGATTCTTCAAACATTAGACCATGTTTTTACTTAAAAAAAAACATTCTTCATTTATATTAATATATTTTGATTTCAGCCAAACTTATATATATATATATACGGGGCTGGTATTATGCGGTCGGCTTTATCATTGTGCAAGTGCAGTCGCCTCGTTTTGGCCCACTTGCACAGTGTTTTGAGGAAATCCAACCATATGGATGAAAAGAATATCGAAAAATAAGACAGCATATCAATTTTCATACAATTTGGGAACTTGTAGGGTCTTCATCTTAAAGGTTGAAAATTTATAAAAAACGGTTGGAAATCCTTAAAACATTGTGCAAGTGGCCAAATGGGAGGCGACCTTACTTGCACAGTAATCCAGCGGCTTTATATTATCACTTCCGTATATATATATATATATATTGTTAACTCTAAAACCGGTTCTTCCTTGGGATCGAACCCGGTTCTGGCCAACAGTTATGATTTGTTTATTGATGAGGATGTTGACAGTTGCCGAAGAAGGCAACAAGTGGCTCTCGCTCGTCGGAGTGCCTGCATAGAGAGAGAGAGAGAGAGAGAGAGTCGGTCGGGGCGGGTCTGATGCCCCGATTTAGCTCCAATGATCAAGTCAGT
Organism: Dioscorea zingiberensis; assembly: GCA_026586065.1. Classification (NCBI taxonomy): domain Eukaryota; kingdom Viridiplantae; phylum Streptophyta; class Magnoliopsida; order Dioscoreales; family Dioscoreaceae; genus Dioscorea; species Dioscorea zingiberensis. The sequence continues at coordinate 63,361 of JAGGNH010000165.1, forward strand.
TCAAGAGAGCTTGAAAGTGGTAGAGAATTTTTAGATCAGTTGAATTGCCTACCCTTTCCTTTATTCTCCTTCTTATCCTCTTCCGCCCATGCTAGCGCATGTCCCTCCTGTGTCAAGGACCTTGTTTGTCGTACTTATCCCCTGACACCCAATCCTTTACCAAGTTATCTTGGATTGAAGTTCAGGTCATTTCTGGGAAGCTAAAAAGCTCACGAGGGATCAGTCGGGTTGGCTATTGCTTGTAGGTAAACGAGCGAGATAGTGAGTCCGAGACACTAGTCCAAGGTTTAGCGCTTGTATTGGCATCGGTAGGGCAGAGGCTCGGAACATGAAAGGAGATTCAAGATAAGCGTCGAGTCGGCGTTGGCGACTTTAGTCAGGAGCTAGAGTTAATCTCGAGCGTCTAGAATCCGAGGCACAATGGCGCGTTAGCAGCCTGGGCAGCAGTTGGGCCTATGATTCGAGAGTTGCAGTTGCTCGGTCATTACCTAAGGAACTCAGGTTATGGCCGAGTACTCGAGGACCAAGAGGAGTCGCCTGTTGATGGCTTTGGTTGTGGCCAAGCGACCCCAAGGCCGAGGCCGATCAACCCCAAGACTGAGGTTGGGTTGGTCGCGGCTGAGCAGAATTCGGGCCGAGGCCGAGGTAGGTGTCTAACCCGAACTCTGTACTGCATTTATTGTCAGGTACCTTTTTTCCTTCCGCGTCACACTTTCTGAAACACTTCATCTGAAAAGGCATGGCGTGGAGCGGTTAGCGTAATGATGGGCATGACCTTTAGTGCCCACATGTCGTGTATTTGCCGATGCGCCATTTAGTAAGATGATTTGGGCCAGTGTACCTGATGCAGCCGTTAAGGCGATCTTCTTCGAAGGGTTAAAGTTGGAGTCATCAAATTCTTTGTCTTCTTGCTCTTGAGAGTTCTTGTGTGGATTCCTATCTGCTCCTTCTGCTCTCGTGCTCGCCTTCTGTCAAGGTAATGGAGATTGTTCCCATATCTTCTAGGGCACCTTCTTCGTGTCCATCCTCTCCCCCAATCTTCACCTCCCTTATCTCACCTCACACCTCTAGATTCTAGGAAGCGTCCTATGCCCAGTCAGTTGACTGCAACCGGGTCTGGGGCTCATCCGAGCATCCTTCCTACTGAGGAAGTGTAAGCAACCGTCGACCTATACAACATCTCCTCCCTACTTTTTTCTTGCAGGGTACCTTCCCCTTTGAACGAGCTAGCGCACCCTTTAGGGTAGGTGAGATAGTTGTGTATCAGAATGCTCTAGCGGTTGTTCTTAAGCTTCCTTTCCCGGAGATTATCCTCGAAATTCTAAACTACCACCAACTTTGTCCTTCTCAACTTTCACCAAACTCATAGAGACTTCTTTGTGGGTTCGTGACGATCCTTACTCACTTTGGCGTTAAACAGACCTTACGTTAGTTCCGCCTCCTCTTTAGCCTAAACCACCATTATGGGACCGACTAGTATTTTTTCTCGACCTGCTTTAGGAAGCATTTCTTAAGTAGTATCCCCTCTTCGATTAAAAAAATGGAAAGATAAATTTTTCTTTGTTTCCTATGAGCTTAAATGGGGAGTTTGAACCAAGTAGGGTATCTCTAGGTCTGATACTACTTATGAGGAAGGTATGACCACAAAGGAGATAGACCAATTCAAGGTTCTCCAAGGCCTTTCCGGGGTTCCTGTCCATGGATATCTGATGCCAAGGAACCTCCAAAATTGTGGCTTGTACCTAGCCGTAGGTAGGGCCCCCTTGTACTTGCCCATCAATGTGCGATTTCTCGAGTTTGTTGTTGACTTCATATTCTTTAGATTGGCAGGTGAACTGATAAAGATTGAAGATCTCGCTCGCTCTTTGTTAGCCAAGAATGAGCATGCTTCTCCATGTGCTCCAAGGCAAAAGAAGAAGGAGAAAGCCGAGGGGTCCGTGGAGAAGACCAAGGAGCATTCGGAATGGAAAAAGAGGAGCGATGTCAGAGGGTCATCTTAAAGTGCTGAAGGTTCGAAGAGGGAGCGCGCCTTTCATCAAAGAAGGCCAGGACAATTTTCTCGGTCCAAGAGGCTCCTTGGCCCTCGAAGCATGTGTCGATCCACCCCCCTCCCCCCCAAGAACTTGTTATCTGGTGAGGACGACATTTCCCTACAACCGTTACTTTAGAGGCAATTGCGCCGCTTGGGGGAAACCTGCCCCGATGCTATTGTTGTCAAGGCACAGGTGACCACATCTTCGTCCGAGTTGAAGTCGAGGAAGGTCCATTGTCGGCTCATTGTGGAGGCGAAGGACGGGGACATCAAAGACTCGGGCGAGCGATGTGTAGGGCGGCCTATGACTCAGCTCTTCGGGCAAAGGGGAAAGATGTTGAGGTTGAGGTTGGAGGCTCGACTCTGGTATTGTTTGAAGCCCTCATGTAAGAGCTACTATTTTTATGATTTAATCAAACCCTTAATGTCTATAATTACGTTTAATTATTTTCCTTAAAATGAGTTAAGTTTTGACTAAGATAAGGGATCTGTTCGTAAATGGTTATAAGAATAGGGACTGAATAATAAATAGACCATCTCACAATGTATTTCAACCTAACGAAATTGGCCGCAACCCACTTCATATCAAATCCACCAAAAGCCTTTTGCTCTTACTTTTCTTTTCCACACAAACTCATTAATGATTTAACGAAACGACTATGCTCAACTCTCGAACCCATCTCCGTTTTTAACCTAAGAGATTTGACACAAGTGTATTGTTGTATTTAAAACTCTCTCTCTCTCTCTCTCTCTCTCTCTCTCTCTCTCTCTCTCTAACCCAACCTCTTACTCATCTTTCTCTTCTCTGTGAAACCGATCCCCATTAACCTCTTTATTTTGCATGCTAGCAATCTATGAAACACTTGAACATCTCCCTCTTCTTACCTCTATTCTTTCTTTTCTTCCTTTTCTCATTTTTGAAAACCAACCCATGCTCTCTCCCTATCTTACTCTCCTCATCAAAACTCAGAGGATGAGCTTGATCATCATGCATCTCTTAAGCCCAACCATTAGTAAACATATAAAGGATTATTGTTTTAAACTATTCATTCTCTTCTTTATTAATCACTGCTATGAGGTGATAGAGTCTGAGGCTTGAATCCTGGAAAAATTTGACCGACTCCAGTTCTTTGCAGAGACCGGGGCTGTGGCCGTAGGGGTCGAGCATCCCATGCCAATGAGCTCCCCCAAAAAAGGTCAAACGTCGGAGGGTCCAAACCCGACAACAGCTTATTCTTCATGAGTCCTTGTTGACGATGTGGTGGTAGCTTCCAAATCATTTATTGTCATTCGTGCAAAGTACGTCTAGAAGAGGCTAGATGGATTCAAGATGGAAGAGGTTGCAACCTCTCTCCCTTCTCGGAATAAACATGAGTACCCTAGCGAGTCTCCTTGTCTCCTTGTCTCCCCACCCCCCTCCTTCCTATGACTTTTTGGTCATTCACTCCTTTTTTAACTCAGGTTGGCTTTTAGCTGGACAACACTGACAGGGGCCTTCGAGGGATGGTGACCACCGTCAACCCGTGTGTCCAGCTTCTTGAGCGGAAAGAAGCAAAAATAGCCAGGCTCAACGAGGAGATTTCGAGGTTGGGGGACTTGGCCGCCTTCCTTCAACAAAAGGTCGTGGCGGCGAAGGGAGACAGGGCCTCGATGTATGTTGAGTTTACGAGGGATAGGGAACTTCTCCAGGAGAAGCTTTGGGAGTTGAACGAGCTGTGTGGGAAGGTTCACACTCTGGAGACAGAGAGGAAAGTGATTGACTGGGTGGTTACCAGGAAGCTGAGGTTGCCAACCTTAATTCTAAGCTTGTAACCACCGAGAAGAAGAAACATGACGTCCATAGTGCTCTGGCGAAGAAGGAATGCCTGCTGTAGAATACAGTGAAGTACGCGACTTCCCTCAAGAACCAAGTAAGTGCCCTTCAGTCGGAAGTGAGTACTCTGGGGGCGAAGTTGGCAGGCCTCGAGGCCGAAAGGGATAAGGCCTTGAGTGATATAAAGACAATAAAACTCTTCTTCGATAGGCCGGTGGGGAGGTGAAGGATTTGAAGAAGGGTTGAAGTTGCTTGAGGAGGAGCAAGATGAGGTCTAGGGGATCTACCGGGACAGGTTAGAGATAGGTTTCCTAATTTTTCAGAAGCTCGCCTAGTTCGATCATATTCTGGACCTCGCTACTATCAACTATACGGAAGCACTGAACCTATTCGTCAATTTAATGGTCAGGTAGGTGGAAGACGAGGTCGAGGCCGAGGCCGCAGGTAGAGCTTCATCGTGTTCCTCATCGGATCCCGAAGAGACCGTTCCCTCTCTGGCTGATGCTGGGGAGGTTACTCCCGATGAGTTTGAGACTCCTGTTGTAGTCAAGGTAGCAGAGGATGTGGCTCCTATTGAGGTTGCGGTGGCAGAGGAGGTGACCCTTGCTGAGGTCGCGATGGTAGAGGAGACTGCTTCTCCCCCTGCAACAGTTGTTGCCGAGGCAATCCTACTATTGCAATGGAGAAGGTCATTACCACGGAGGTTTTCTCAGGGGAGGGCATGACTACCGAGTCCACTTCATCCGAGGTCGTAGTGGTAGGAGTGATTATCACGGCTGATGAAGAGGAGGGCGAGATGGCCAGCGCTGTGCGATTTATTTATGTCACGGGCCTCGGCCTTATATATTTCTTTTCCCTTTATTATTAGTTACATAGGATGTCTTCTATGCACTTTAATAATGACAAAGAAAAATATTGCTTTACCTATCTATCTTATTGATTCTTCTCCTTGCCTTATTTTCTCGGATATTCATTGTGGTTTTGCCCTCCACTTTTTGGTTTAATCTAAATTAAAACACAACAATTATAGGCAAATGGTGGTGGAGACTACTGACGGGACAAACAGGGACATGCATCAAGATTATCAAGCAAAACTATTTCTGCAATGCATACATCAACCCCCATAAAAAAGTCCCTCATCGTGCCTCCTTTTTCTAGAAAGGCATTAGCGCCCAGTGGAAGACAGTTGAAAGGGGCATTAAAATTAATGTCGGGAATGGGGACACAGTAAACCTTTGGCATGATAAATGGATGGATGGGTAAGACCCAGGAAGCTATCTCAATACTTTGCAACATCTGATCAAAGAGCATATCGTATCTCTCCAAGAGGCAAGGACATTGGTACAAAGGGGGGATTCGCTCCAAAAACAGGGACCCCTTGCCAGAAGAGGAGCAGTGAAACTGGAAAGTCTAATTGCGGCCATAGGAACACCCATCACAAATAGGGAAGATGAACGGAGATGGGTTTTAGGGACAAATGATGCCTTCATAACAAAATCTTTGTACACTCTCATTGTGGATGGGGGGATGCACAGTGGCTTCCCGAATAGTTTATGGAAGCTACCATGTCCTAAAAAGCAAAAGTTATTTGTGTGGCTAGCCTGGGACAACAAATTGCTCACCTTGGATAACCTGGCCAAACGAGGATTGATCGAGAATCACACCATGTGCCACCTATGTAATGAAGCAGAAGAGATAGTAGAACATCTACTTAATACATGCCCTCTGACAATACAAGTATGAGAACACTTGTGCTCACTTTTCAATCTCGGGGAAGGATGACCTCGAGCTATAAAGGATCTCTAGGGCCATCGCAGCTTAGGGAAAAGCCTTCATAAAGAAGAGTGTATAGGATTGAACTTGGCAGTCATGGTTATAACCTGGAGTACCAGGCTTGAAAAAAATCAAAGATGCTTTCGCAACAAACGTCGCGTTTGCTCAAGAAGATGGAATCCACAGTCGAACACAGCTTGATTTTTGATCGGGCCGACCCAATGGATCGGGTGACAACTCACTCCCATATGTACCGGGATACCCCGGAAACCCGTCAATAGCTATCAAACTATTTATAATGTGTATTTTCACGCCTTACCAATCAATAAATGAACCACTTTAATAAAAAAAAGTTGTGTATATAGGTTGTAGTTCCTATAAATAATAGTAGGCACATAAAAATCCTCAATATTCCTGTTTTTTTCGTTGATCAATCGATCTTGAGACATTTGCACTAAGTTTCACGAAATCTCAAATGAGTTTTGTGTTTTGCCAAATAATCTTCAAGTTCATATAATTACTCCTCGTTGATGATACTTGCACTCTTTTTGAACAAAATAGTGAGTTTGAAATTTAAGAAGGTAGTGTGAGTAAAAATCTTCATGTACATTTTCTTATGTCATTTTCTTAAACCTTAGTAAATTTATTTGGATGATTAGAAAAGAATGCGTTGCAACAACGAATATTATCTCAACTATTTTCTAGCTTTCCCTTTCAGCATCAAATTATATCTTTGCTATATGGAATGTTTTTCCTCCTTGAGGTTATCATCGAAAAGTTGTACATCACAAGGAAAACATATGCATTATTGTCATAATAGAATTTAACTGGTAGAGAAAGTAGTAATCCTAAAATAAAAAATAAAAAAATAAATTATTTGAATTATATATATATATATATATATATATATATATATATATATATATATATATATATATATATATGAGGTAGCCTCTAATGCTTAAGTCAGGGACTCCAGATGGAGAGGAGAGCAAGAAGGAGGATGAGAAAGAGAGTGGAAGAAAGTAGAGAGGATTCCAAGTGAGAGTGATGCATAAACTTAATCTCAGTGAAGTTCTAGGTAGCATACCAGATTAGAATAGAGTTGAATGGAATATTAATTGGTGAGCTGAGGACCTCCTTATATAGTTCGGAGACAACTAGTTGTTAGCGTAGAAGCCATTATCCAACTCGAGAACAACTAGTTGCCAGTAGGGTGCCAACTGGGAGATAATTAGTCACAAACTTTTAGCACCTTTTGGGGCTTTTTTGGAATCTAGTCTCTACCATTGGATGACCGGTGCGGTTATGATGATAGTTGATCCCACATCTAGGTGCTCGCGATCACACCACGTGCTCTCTAATATTTTTCCCCATAATGCAACCTACAGGGGTATTAACATAAATATGATTTTATATATATATATATATATATATATATATAATTTGCAATTTATAGGGTATAATATCAAATTTTCCAGTATTATTATTATTATTATTATTTTATTTTTTGGTTTTTACAAAACAATAAAGGTGTGTATGATTGCAAGATGACAAAAGGGTGGAAAAGAAAACTATTTCCATGAAATAATTTTGCAAAGAAAAATTTTCCTGGAAAATCAAGGTCGTGGCCGTTTGTTTGCAATTAGAAAATCTACCATTTTCCATAGAAAATTCTTATTTTGTTGTTTAATTGCCCTTATTTATAGTAGAAAAATGATATTTGTTGTTTGATTGCTTCAATTTTCCATAGAAAATTACTATTTTTCATTGAAATTTATCTTTTTCCCAAACAATCATATAATGAATCACAATATAAGAAATTTTAAAAGATAAAAAAATTTAAGCAATTGAGACGTATTATCCTCAAAATACCTATCAAAGTAATGTCTCTATATTCGTAACCAAAAAACTAGTTATATTATAATCTCCATGAATGTACACCACCTAAACACAAAAAAAAAACAAAAACAAAAACAAAAACAAAAACTTCGCCATAGTACATCCTAAAAATTCAAAATTAAAAAAATATATAAAATTATGAGAAATTCTAAAATCTCAACCTAATTGTATGGTTTTTTGGAATTTTTTAAAATAAAAAATTAGCATCACTTTTGCTTTGTAATATGTTAGTCGGTGATCTGGTTATGCCACGTGGACCGTCTAGATCTTCAGCTAACTGATAATGACTTTTCGAATGGAAGCCTTGAAGATGAGTGTTCTCTCCTAGAGTTCACCTAAAATGGGGATAAAGCGAAAGTAGAAGCTGGTGAGATGTGCCAGATCGGAATTAACTTCCAATGTGTGTTGTCTTAGCAGCTCATCGGAACGATCTTATCCATATGTCCTCTATTCGATCCGTTATGATACAAGAGTTTGATTATTACAACATGGGCCAATTCATCATGGGCCGGCCCAGTTTTAACGGGAGACCTTATGATGTTGACACGTAGACGGTTCCGATGTGCTCCACGTGTCTTACCATCTTTCTCCCTATATATATATATATATATATATATATATATATATATATATATATATATATATATTGATGAGGGTAAAAACCGAGGAGCCCGCCATCTGATACGTGGATCAATCTCATCCTTTCATCCATAACAGTAACCCCCTCGGGTTCGCTCCTAAAGTCATTCTCCTCGGGAAACGGAAAGAAAGCAGCCGTCTCGGTTCTGTTAAAGCGGACCTCCTCGGGTAACGAAGGCTCACTTCTTTGGATTTTAGAGGCCATACACCCTGACCCGAAGAAGGCACCATAGACCTCGAACTCACAGGCTACGACAAGAACCGAAGGACTAAACCCCCCTCTAGAAGGAATTACCGTTGAGGCCGTTGAGATCTAACCGAATACCAACTTGGTAATCTAGAAGCATCTGGAAGAAAAGGCCGTTAAGATCTAACCGAATGCCAACCTGGCAATCTAGAAACATCTAGAAGAAAGATGAGCTGTCAACCTAACAAACTCCAGCTGGCACCCACGTGACCTATTAGAAGCTAGCCCACTAGCCTCCACATGGCCTATTGAAAGTGGCTTACTCCCCAAGCAACTCCCCTTCCCTAGAACCTATAAATAGAAGAGTTCATCAAGTCATCTCCAACCTCTAGATGATCGGCGAAATCCTGCCTCTCCAGAAACTCAAATTCCACAAATCATCTTGTAATTTCATTGATTTGATAGTGAATTCATCTCCAGCAATGGAGATTCATCGTGGTTTTTTTCCCCGATTTGGGGTTTCCACGTAAATCTTGGCGACTTTTCTTTCTTTTTTTGAGTTTTCCCCTTTCGATCTCTTTCGATCTCATCCAAATCCACTCCCCAATCCATTTACAAATTCAATTGTTGACCTGAATCGAGGGTTCACCTTGATTGTTGCGTTAACAATTTGGCGCCGTCCCTGGGGAGGCTTGGACGAGAAGCCATGACGATGACGAGGAGATCGAGGCAAAGCCAAGCTCAAGAATAGAGGATCCCCTCGCCAGAGATCATCCCACCGATGGAGAACCACCCTCCATCCAACTCACCCCCACCTGTTGTAGATCCGGCTCCCAGGATGATGGAGGTGTCGGTGGAGATGTTCAAATCCATGGAGCGTCGAATCGCAGATCTCACACAAACGCTCCTCGTGGTAGAAAGGCATGTTTCCCAGGCCACGTTCCGAATGCCATCTATCGATCGGCGGAGAGCCGCGAGCGATCGGCAGTACACTCGCCATGCCAACGGGAACTCTTTCCAAGAAGAGGCAGGAGTCGAAACTCTTCTTCTAAAAGTTCTGATTCACCTTGCCCGAGACGTCGACGACGTCCTCGAACTGATGGTTCACGGAGAAGGAGGGAGGTCTCCTCTCCGAGTGGTTCCATGTCACCCAAACCACGAGGGAGACACCGTGCTCCCCGGCGGCTCTCGCCGAGACGTTATTCCCCGAGGCTCTCACCACACTACCGTCGTCGAGGGGACTACTCCCCAGGGTATGATTCACCCAGTAGTCCCCCGACAAGGCACCGATCACCCAGGCGTCATCGATCTCCTGGAGCGCATCGCTGAGCTCATGCTGAGGGGAGAGGGAGGACCCTCTCCTGTACATCAAGATTGTACTCTCCTTTTGTCAGGGAGATTTGGGAGGCCCCTTTTCCGAAGAACTTTCAAGCCCCCAATATCAGATGCTACAACTGGACTACAGATCCTCATGAGCACTTGGAGAGGTACTACACCAAAATAATGGACAACCGCATCGACGAAGCGGTTCTATGTCGTTCTTTCCCGAAGACCTTGACTAATATAGCCCATGACTGGTTCAGAAACCTTCCATTGGGCTCGATATCAAGCTTTGACCAGCTAACTGACCTCTTCTTTCGTCGATTCACAAATTGCCGAGGGCAGAAGAAGAACCCAGTAATGCTTCTCAGGTGTAAGCAAATGGAGGGTGAGAGCCTTCGAGATTATCTGGATCGCTTCAACAGAGAAGCAGCTAGAATGAGCGATCAAGACTCCATTATGGTGGTGGTCTCAGTCATGGATGGTCTTCGGGAATGTCCCTTCTTGGACTCCATTCAGGGCACATCCCTAAAAATCTGTCCGAAGTCATGAGTAGGGCCCAACAGTTTATTGCCGCTGAGGAGTTCAAGACTGGGCAGAGGGAGGAGGCTCTGCAACGAGTCAGGGAGTTCCAAAACGAGGAGCCCCGACGGGATGAACACAGAAACTCCCGCCGAAGCGATTCAAGATCCCAAAGAGATGATAGACCCCCTCGCTCAGATGACCGAAGACCTCAGGACCCCCTGAAACAACCATTCAGGGCGAGGTATGAGAATTACACCCCTCTTGTTACTTCAAGAGAGAATGTTTTGATGCAGATCCAGAACAAGAAAATCCTGAAGCAACCCTAGCCCATCAAGGAGTCTGGATCGATGAAGAAAAGTAAGAAGTATTGTGCTTACCACCAGGTCAAGGGGCACAATACTGAAGATTGCGTCCACCTCAAGGATGCAATTGAAGATCTAGTCAATGCGGGAAAGCTTGATCAATTCCTGCAAAGAAGGCCACTACAAAAGAGAACCCACCACAACGGCGGAAGTCCCTTCTAACCCAGAAAACCCAGATATCAAGCTTTACTTCATTGCGAGGGCCACAGGCTGCGGAGGAGAGTTCTTCCTCGAGGCGGTATGCGAGAATGGTCGCCTTGATCCGGAGGCGGCTCCATTGAAGAGAAGCCGTCCATCTGCTCCCGTCTGCTTCTCGGATGAAGACCTCCGTGGGATCTATCAACCTCATGATGATGCCTTGGTGGTGGTTGTCAAGGTTGGAGTCTTCATCATATATAGAGTGCTGGTTGATACTGGGAGCTCGGCTGATATTATTTTTTGGGATTGCTTTGAGAGGATGAAGAATGGGAAAGAGAATCTTAAACATGTTCGATCACATCTGGTAGGCTTCGACGGGAATTCCAGTCATCCAGAAGGCATGATCTCTCTTTCAATGATACTTGGTATACCTCCTCGGGAGGTTACTGCGATGATAGACTTCTTGATTCTCCGGTGTCCCTCCAGCTATAATGTAATAATGGGTAGGCCTTTACTATGTAAGCTGGCTGCAGTACCATCTCCCTATCACCAGAAGTTGAAGTTCCAAACAGAAGAGGGCAATGGGGAAGTACGAGGCGACCTGGCATCTTCTCGCCAGTGCTATTCCACTCTTTTGAGACATCAGGTGTGAGAATCAAGCCGAGCTGCAGAGACATTGACTTTGGCCGAGCTCCATCATGAAGATGAAGAAAGAGAAGCTCGCCGCCCTATTCTAGTAGAGGGTGTGAAGGAATTCCCTTTTGATGAAAGCCATCCCGAGCGAACGTGCGCCTCGGGGAAGAGCTAGAGTTGAAAAGACAGAAAGAGCTCCTCGCAATTCTAAAGGATAATCTTTGATGTTTTTGCACAGTGCAGAGATGCTTGGAGTTCCTCGAGAAGTGATCGAGCATCAACTTAATGCCGATCCAACTGTCAAACCAGTTATTCAAAAGAAGAGAAACCATGCTCCAAACTGCCTTGTAGCAGTAGAAGAGAAGGTAGATAAACTGCTTAAATCAGAGTTCATTAGGGAGGTCCAATATAACGAATGGCTCTCAAATGTAGTCATGGTGAAGAAATCCTCCGGAAAATGGAGAATGTGTGTAGACTTCACAAATCTCAATAAAGCTTGTCCTAAAGACTACTACCCCAATGCCTCTCATTGATAATCTAGTAGACTCTACTTCTGGGTATGAAATGCTTAGCTTCTTGGACGCGTTCTCGGGATATAACCAAGTCTTGATGGCGAAATCCGATGAGGAGAAAAAATCCTTTATCATCTCCCAAGGCACTTATTGCTATAAAATGATGCCCTTTGGATTGAAGAACGTGGGAGCTACATTTCAGAGGTTGGTGAATAAAGTCTTCAAAAGACAGATTGGGAGGAATGTTGAAGCTTATGTTGATGATATACTTGTGAAGAGTGTGATTGCTGAACACCATGCCTCGGATTTGAAGGAAACATTCGCGGCATTGCGGGCACATGGAATGAGCCTTAACCCTAGCAAATGCGCGTTCGGTGTTCGATCGGGAAAGTTCCTCGGGTTTATAATTACACACCGAGGTATAGAGGTGAATCCCGAACAAATCCGAGCCATCATGGAGACTAGATCCCCGAAGACTATAAAGGAGATACAAAGCCTCAACGGAAGACTGGCCGCCCTCGGGAGATTTATCTCGAGATCTGGAGAGAAAAATCTTCCATTTTTTCGTGTCTTGAGAAAAGCACCTAAGGTGGAGTGGAATGAAGAATGTGAGCATGCATTAAATAGACTAAAGGATTACTTACAGTCACCCGCCCTCTTGGTGAAATCAAAGCTGGAGAAGAGTTGCTTCTTTATTTGGCAGTCACTGATTCGGTTGTCAGCTTGGTCCTCACTAAAGATGAAGAAAGAATCCAAAGGCCAGTCTATTATACAAGCAAGGTTCTTACAGATACCAAGTCGAGGTACCTCCCCCTCAAGAAACTGGCTCTTGCCCTTGTCACATCCGCCCGGAAGCTTCGACCATATTTCTAGTCTCACAAGATAAAAGTCCTTACTGATCAACCCCTGAAGCAAGTACTTCACTGTCCAAAGTCCTCCGGGCGACTAACCAAGTTCGTAAATGAGCTCAGAGAGTATGATATTAGCTACGAAAACCGAACAACAATAAAGGCCCAGGTACTTGCAAATTTCATTGCAGAACTTACCATAACCGACGGGGGACATCTCCACCCGACAAAAGAGGCCGAATAGCATGACCATTCTACTTCTAAGTGGGTTCTTCATACTGATGGGTCGGCAAATTCCGAGAGCTTGGGAGCTGGGGTAGTATTGTGATCACCGTCAGGCTGGAGCACCTCGACGGTATTGAAGTTCAACTTCAAAGCAACTAATAATGAAGCCGAATATGAAGCCATGATAGCTGGGCTGCAGCTCGCCAGAGGCCTAGGAGTTCAGAACCTGTGAGCCAACACCGATTCACAGTTGATAGTTGGCCATGTTACTGAAGAATTTGAGGCTAGGGAGGAGAATATGCAAAGATACAGAGAGATGGTTCGGAAGCTCATTGATAGCTTTCAGAAGTTCATATCAACAAAGTCCCCAGAGAGGAGAATCAAGAAGCTAACCTCCTATCAAAAATGGCGACATCTGAAGCGGAAATAAAGCAGCCCGTCAACATTCAGTACCTCGCAGCGAGGACAATCGAATGTAGACCAGTTTAGGAGCTTCTTGAGATCACCGATGAGGAGTGTTGGATAGATCCTATATTAAATTACCTCCAAAATGATGTACATCCTTCCCATCCGAAGGAGGCTTGGCGGATCGTTGTTCGAGCGGCTCGCTACAGCATAATCGAAGGCCAACTCTACAAAAGGTCCTTCACCTTGCCGTACCTAAAATGCTTGCGTCCCTCTGAGGAGGAATACGTCTTACATGAGATTCATGGAGGTGAAGCAGGCGACTACCTTGGAGGAAGAGCCCTGAGTCACAAGGTGCTTCGTTAAGGATATTACTAGCCATTATTGGCCAAAGACGCTGTCGAGTTTGTTCGGAAATGTGACACATGCCAACGTTGCTCGAATGTCCAGCGACGCCCTTCAGCTCACTTGACTTCAATTATAAGTCCTAGGCCGTTCGCTCTATGGGGAGTTGATATCCTAGGCCCCTTCTCCGAGGGAGCGCGACAAATGAAGTTTATTATTGTGGCCATTGATTACTTCACAAAGTGGGTCGAAGATGAACAACTGTTATCTATCACGGAGAAGGCTTGCGAGGCATTTCTATGGAGGTCGGTTCTTTGTAGATTCAGGATCCCAGTGGCCTTCATAACTGACAATGGTCGCCAGTTCACAAACTCAGCCTTCCTATCGTTCTGCAATAAGTTCAACATTGAGCACAGGCTGACCTCAGTTACACATCCACAAGCAAATGGTCAGGTGGAAGTAACCAACAGGACTCTCCTCCACAGTTTGAAAACAAGAGTTCTCAGTCATGGATCTTCCTGGGTTGAGGAAATTCCAGGAACCCTATGGGCGTATCGGACCACTACCCGAACCCCTACTGGAGAAACCCCATTTGCCCTTGCATTTGGGACTGAAGCCGTAATCCCACCAGAGACGAGAGTGCCAACGCCTCGCACCCAAGTTTTTAATCATGAGGTGCATGAGGAGCGGCTCATGGCGAAACTCGATCTCTTGGAGGAAAGGAGAGATGAAGCCAATCACAGGGCGGCATCTTATCGCCAGAGAGTGAAGCACTTCTATGATAAGAAGGTGAAGCAAGTGACCTTCCAAATTGGGGATCTGGTCCAAAGGGCGAACAAGTTCGATGAAACAAAAGCAGAACTGGGAAGCTGATCCCGAACTGGGAAGGACCATATGTTGTTCAAGAAATTATAAGGCCTGGAACCTACTGGCTCGCTAGGATGAATGGGAAGAGATTAAAGCGCCCATATCATTCTGAGCATCTTAGAAGGTACTATCAATAAATTCAGTCCTTCAATTGTAATTTCTTAAAAATAGCATCCTTGTTACTTCAGTAAATACCTTCTCGCGGGTAAAACTCTCCTCGGGAAATAGCTTTAAGCGCTTTGATGCAACTTGGCTTCCAACTCGTCTCGGAAAAGGCTTAAAAGCGTTTGATCAGCGGCTAAAACTCTCCTCGGGGAAATAACTTTAAGCGCTTTGATAAGCTTGGTACGTAACTTCGCCTCGAGAGAAAAGGCTTAAAGCTCTTGATCAACTTGGCTAAAACTCTCCTCGGGAAATAGCTTTAAAGCGCTTTTTAGCTTAGCAATAACCCTCATCGTGAAATAGCTTTAAGCGCTTTGATAAACTTAGCTATAACACGCTTGGGGAAAAAGCTTAAAAGCGCCGATAAACTTAGCTAAAACTCTCATCGGAAAGAGCCTTAAAAGCGCTTTGGTCACTTGGCTATGGTAGCTTAGGAAAAATTCAAAGTACCTCGATTTAGCTTAATTACGGCTCAACTTCGGGGAGAAGATTTGAGTACTTCGATTATTCAATTACCACCCCTCTCGAGAGAATATATAGTGTCCTGATCACTTTACTACGACCTTCCTCTGGAAATCTGAAGTGCCTTGGTCACTTGCCTATCGCATCCTTCAGCAAACACTAAAACATTTTGATGACTTGGTTAAGACACAAACAAGGAATGCAACGTGCAAATTCATTCATTCGGAGAAACATGGAAGCATCACAAAGAATTCTCATTATAAGATTAGATTTACAATTCAAGTAGTGAGAAGGAAGTTAATCGCGATAAGATAAGAATTGACACAGAACTCAAGACTGGGGAACGTCCACTCTTTCGGCAGTAACAACAGGGGAATCAACAAGAGGAGCCACGACCTCAGGGTTACCACCAGATCTTCCTTGGTCTCCTTCAGTGGGAGCGCCCTTTGCACCTATTTCCCCCTCCTCATCTGAAGATGGATCCTCTCACCATTCATCGTCCGACTCGATGTTTGGGTCTTCCCCAGCCAGAATTTTGAGTCCTTTCTTATAGGTCAGAGAGGAGAAGTCCACCGAAAGGGTCTTCAGCATTTCTTCGGGAATGACCGCAGTACTAACTCCCGAAGGACTCGGAAGGCATCGGTCCCACCCGCAAGAAAGTCGATATCATATCCTCCAGACTTCTCACTGGAGCGGGTAGCCTCAGCTTCTTTGATCTGATCAGAGCAAAGAGTCAAGGTCTCCTGATGAGAAACCACTTCCAAGGAGAGCTTCTCTTTCTTTTCTTTCAGCGAAATGATCAGACGGTTCGCCTCATTAAGAAGGACAGATTTGGCACTTAAGTCTTCCTGGAGCTTCTTATTTCCTCCGTCAAAGCCTTCATCTGCTCCTTGGTTTGGGTCAGCTCCGAAGTTATCTTATTAGAGTCTTTACTCTGCTACGCCCACTTCCCCTCAGCCAGCTTGTACTTGTCTTCTAGGGCTTCTTGGTTCTTGATCATGATATCATTGATAGTCCTATAAGACTTTATTTCATCAGATAGAGGCTTAATTTTCCCCTCCAAGCTCTTTTTCTCGTCAAGGAGGCTCTGACATTGGGCAGTGGAGGAGCCTAGAGAGGTTTTGAATCTATCTCTCTCCGCTTTCACCGCCGAGAGTTCATCCTTCAAGTTCTAGAAGTATCATTCGCGGAGAGCAAGCGCGAGGCAGAGATCCTTCCTCTCCTCCAACAAGCGGGCTGCCCGGTCAAAAAGGATACTATTCTGCAAAAAATAAAACATCAAGTGTTAAGTAACGCGAAGAAGGAAACTCAGTGAAATACAAAGTGAAGAAATTTGCTACGAGAAAATCACGATTATTGAAGATAGCGGCTATCTCATCCTCTTCCAACTTGTCAAGCCTCGATTAGGAGTCTTGAATGAAGCGGACTCAAAATTTGAAAGCGGTGGATTACGGATTGAAGAAAGTTAGATTGAGAGGATTTACATTCATCCCCATTTGAACTCTTGGCGATAGAACTTTTCCCTTCTCTCCGATTGGTAGAACCTTTCCAGCGCAAGAGGAGGCGGCTACTTTTCCGTTGGTTCTTCAATTCTGACTTATCCCCTGTTTGAATGTCTTAGGGGAGCAGGCGGAGCAGGAACATGCCTTGCCTCCTCCAGGCACGATGAGCGGAAGAAAGTCCTTCGACTGCTACTCCCAAGGCTCATTCCCGAACGGAGGGCTCGGGAACGGCAGCGATAAAAGGAGGATTGGCTGTTGGACAACCACAAAATTGGATCGCCGAAAGTGGTACACCGTCATCACTGTCCACGACATCACGAGAACCCACTGTTGGGATCTCATCGACAACCTCGTGGGAGGAGGCAGTGGGGACACCCATCTTCTTCATAATCTTCTTTACGACACCCCTCCTTGCGGGTCCCCTCGCCTTGATCACTGGAACCCCCGAGCCAACTCGAGGAGCTTCGCCACGCACCTCGGGAATAGTGTTTGGATTTTTCGCCCCGACGGCGGCTCTCTTCTTTTGCTGGGGCTTTTCAGATGGCTCGGCTCAAGACCTCTCTTTCCTCTTCTTCTTATCCTGTTTTGAAGCTCTCAACTGAGCCTCTTTGGCTCTGATGGTAGACAACAGGTTGCCCGCGGCGGCTCTAGCGTTAGCTAGCCTTTGCTCTGCAGAGCCAAAATAGAAAACCGAATTAGTGATGAGCTTGATTTAATAATCAAGAAGGAAAAGAAAATTCAGGGTAAGCCCTACCCAGGGCAGTGTAGAGGCCGCTAGCTTGAAGAATCTCTGAAGTGAGATACGTGTCAACTTGAAGGTCAGAAGATTCTAAAAGCTTATTATACTCTTCTTCTTCATCGGGGGTAAGGTCCCTCTTCTCTATCGGATGAGGTTTGGGAGTACCCCACTTAGTTTGGAAAGGGAATCTCTTAGAACTAGAGACAAACAAAAATTTGGATTTCCAACCCTTAAGGGAAGATGCTTGCAGGGGCGAAGGAAATGGCAGTTACTTGCCAAGCCCAAGAAAGAAGTACCGATGGGTAGACTTCTCACGACTCAAACTAAAATAAAATTTGAATCTATCTACTAAAGGCTCTATTCCACTATGAAGACAAACGATAACAAATCCGCAAAGGCATCTCCAAGAGTTGGGAGCTAGTTGAGAAGGACATCTCGAATTCATTAAAGATATCCACAAACAATTGGGGAAAAGGAAGCCTAAGGCCGTCGATCAAAGCTTCATAATAAACAACAATCCCCCCTTCATTTGACGGAGAACTAGCACGCTCGGAAGCACTAGGAATCCTATAACTTAAAGAGGAAGGGATTCCGAAAATACTATACTCTACAGTGATTTCGTTGATTCTGATAGCGGAAAGAAGACATGGGTACTCAGATGAACAAGCATCTAGTCTCGGTTTCTTAAAAACAGTTGGGGCTACTTCAACTTCGCGTTGGCGGATGAAGCGGAGAATCAGCGGTGAAGAGGGAGGCGTCGTACACGAAGCCATCTGTGAGTACTCTAGAAAGAAAGATAAGCGTAAGTGGCCTTGGTGCTCCAATAAACAAGCGCAGAAGGGAAGACGAAGAAGAAAGCAAATCTTTAACAATTTGGGGGGAGATCTCTTTAAACAGAACTCGATCGGCGTTACGATATCTGAACCGTCATGATCTGACTCGACGGACCAGATTCCTTCTCGAAAAAACGGATGATCCCAAACGCCCGTTCGAATTCAAAAATCGTGGGGTCAAAATCAGAAAACAGACTCGAACGCCGTCAGATGAACACCACGTGTCACCGATGATGGGACCAGCCACCATGCTGAGAAATCATCATTGCTTTAAATGGCACACGCTTTTGGAAAGACACAACGATACACTAAAAAGTGCGTTGCATTAAATGCGCCTTACCGCCAAAAGCAATGAATAGGTGCCACGTCGGATAGGTAAATCAACACCAGATCAAGCGCTACCTTGTGGCACAAGATACCCAAGAACGGGACAGCCAAGCAGAAATCCATCCGCATGCTTAGCTAACGCAAGCATACTTGGGGAGGGGGGGAGGGGGAGACTGAATGATGAGGGTAAAAACCGAGGAGCCTACCATCTGACACGTGGATCAATCTCATCTTTTCATCCATAACAGTAACCCCCTCGGGTTCGCCCCTAGAGTCATTCTCCTCGGGAAACGGAAAGAAAGCGACCACCTCAGTTCTGTTAAAACGGACCTCCTCGGGTAACGAAGGCTCACCTCTTCGGATTTCAGAGGCCATGCACCCTGACCCGAAGAAGGCACCACAGACCCCGAACTCACAGGCTACGACAGGAACCGAAGGACTAAACCCCCCTCTAGAAGGAATTACCGTTGAGGCCGTTGAGATCTAACGGAATACCAACCTGGTAATCTAGAAGCATCTGGAAGAAAAGGCCGTTAAGATCTAACCGAATGCCAACCTGGCAATTTAGAAACATCTAGAAGAAAGATGAGCTATCAACCTAACAAACTCCAGCTGGCACCCACGTGGCCTATAAGAAGCTAGCCCACTAGCCTCTACATGGCCTATTGAAAGTGGCTTACTCCCAAAGCAACTCCCCTTCCCTAGAACCTATAAATAGAAGAGTTCATCAAGTCATCTCCAACTTTTGGATGATCGGCGAAGCCCTGCCTCTCCAGAAACTCAAATTCCACAAATCATCTTATAATTTCATTGATTTGATAGTGAATTCATCTCCAGCAATGGAGATCCATCGTGATTTTTTCCCAAATTTGGGGTTTCCACGTAAATCTTGGCGCCTTTTCTTTCTTTTTTGAGTTTTCCCCTTCGATCTCTCTCGATCTCATCCAAATCCACTCCCCAATCCATCTACAAATTCAATTGTTGACCTGAATTGAGGGTTCACCCTGATTCTTGCATTAACATATATATATATATATGAATTAATTTTTATGAAATCTAAGGAAAGAAAAAGTCATATGACATATTTTTTTAAAAAAAAATTAGTGTAATACTCTAAATAGTCCCTCTACTTTACTCGAAATGCCAGTTTACTCCCTCTATTATTTTTTCTCCTCATGAGATCCTGTTATTATTTGTTTTGGGAAAAATAGGTCTCTCCCTCTAACGTACGCTAGTAAGCTTTTTTGGGTGGATAACATGGTTTTTTTTAATTAATAAAATAATATTAAAATATTTCAGGAAAATGTTAAACCCCGTATAGGTGGCGGCCCCAGACGTTCCTCGGGGGCGTCTAGAAGTGGTAGTGGAAGCGGATGCAAACCAAGAAGGCGAAGCAGTTACTCAAACCCTGGTTGTGCGAGAACAACAACTCTATGAGATGTGGAAGTGTGCGGATCTCAAAGCTGCCGGTGCATTTGGTGGAGAAGCCTTAGGAGGTTAATGGAAGGCGTCGTCGGCCCGATCTTAGTAAAGCTTGAGGGCCCGGCGGTGAAGGCGTTGGCGGATTGGTTCCAGAAGCGTGGCAGGTTCGATATGTGGACGGAGAAGGATAGGCTGTATGTGTTCCACACGCCAGGCAAGATGACTTACCGTCGGCGATGTTCTTTCCCAAGGGCGTCATGCATAGTATCAGGCCGTATGCGATTGTTGGTGGTGAGGAGGTGGATGGAGTGGAGGAGATGAAGTTTGATGATTGGATTGCGAGGGGAGATAATGGTTCTAGGAAGAGTTTGAGACGAGCTTCTGATCGTCATGGAAAAGGAAGGATCCGAAGTTCATTAAGAATTTTGGGGTTGAGGATTCCGGTGAAGCGGGAATCGAGGGGAATTACACAGAAGGTGTTTGATGAATGCCCACCAGGATGAAAGTAGCGCAATATATGTAAAGAACAAGCATGTGGATTGAGAAGAGCTTGGATCTGATTGGAATGGAAATAGGAGGGAAGTGAGACGGTCTTCATATCGGTGTTGAGCTGGAGTTGGTGTGGAGGCGCCGGAGTTTGTGGTTGCCGAGTTTGAGGATTCTGTCCAAGGGAGTGATGAAGACTTTAAGATTTTCGAGATTTAGAATATGGAGGTTAATAGGGTTAATTAAAAACTTAAATGAGGTTTAATTTTTTTGAAATATTTTAATATTATTTTATTAATAAAAAAAGTCATATCAGCCACCTGGCCTAAAAAGCTGATGGGTATTAAGGAAGGGACCGGTTTTTTTCCAAAACAAATAACAGAGGGATCTCATAAGAACAGAAAATAATAAAAGAACTAAAGGGGTATTTTGAGAAAATCAGAGGGACTATTTAGAGTATTAGATTAAAAATATTTCTGTTAAAATTGTTAGCAATCAAACCATCCAAAATAATGAATATTTAGTTAAAAAGAATAATTTTTATGAATAAAAAAAAAAGCCATCAATCACTTGGATAAAAAAATAGGCTTGCAAGTTGGAAACCCTGTGCGAAAACCCCTGCACCCTTGCAGAAGCCATGGATGCGAGCTCTCAAGCGCCGAAACTGGAGGCGAGGAGGCCGCTTCGGCGGCCTCCGAAGCGCCTTGTCTTCGACCGGCGCTACGGTTGGGTGTAATTCTTTCATCCCAGAGCTTCTCTTTTGCTTTTGAAACCCTAGAAATGCTCTTCATTTTTTAATTTATTGTGAATTTGTTTTTGCAGGTATGATGAGTGGAGGGATCCATTGGAAGTAGCCCTATCTGGTGGGAGAGGAATGTATAGATATCTTTCTCTCTATCTAACCATTTTTTTTTCCATTTTTTGTTGCAGTATTAAAGCTGAAAATTGATGTTTTTGTTTATTTATTTTTAGGTTTTGCATTGTACCCATCGTCAAAGCACTTTTGAGTGTTGCCTCACAATTGGTAATTTTTTCCATTTATGTTTTCATGGTTCTTACTTCTAAGTAGAAGTTTTCTTTTATTTGTTTCTTATTGCTCCCTATTATTTAAGTAATAGAAAACTCTAACATTGTCTTTATGTTGCCAATTTCCTACATGATACTACATTAAATTACTATTTGATGATTAGTATGAGTTGAAATTTTGAACAACTCGTAGATTTTAGATGTCTCCCTTCTGTTTCTGAGATTGTGCTGAAATTAGTTGTGCTGTATGGATAGTTGTTAAGCTGTGAAGTGCAATTAGTTGCATGAAGTGCTCAGAGGCAAAGTAATTTCAACCTTTTTAATAGAGTTTTATATTGGGTTATATACCCTTGCAGACATGTTATTGATATGTTGAATTTTCAGTTTATAATCTATTGATCACATAGTTGAGTACACCTTATTGACATATTGAGAAAACAAAGGAGTGTGGAAATTGTGGCATGTATTAATTTTCTATGTATTCAGTTTTGACTCTCTCGAACACTTATGATGTGTTCCACAAAAACCATATGGTTGGTAGTATGTGACTTTTTTTTGTCCCGGTAAATGCAACAACGGCTTGTATTGTTCGCCTATCAATTTTGAGTTTCTGTTGCTGTTGCATGCAAAAGTTCATTATAATGGATTATTGTAAACCAAATGAAAATGTAAAGAGAGACTTCTATGCTTTTGATATCATCAACTAGTTTGCAAGTTGTTTCCACCTGAAAAGGTCAAAATTGATCAAGTCCACGGCTTGCCATTGATGTCATTTATAGTAATTTTGATGAGGACTTTGGATTTCAAAATTATGTGTTCTGATCTAAGTCTAAAGCTTCAGATGTCAAATTAAATAAACTAGAAAAAGAATATACGTCGTTGGCCTTCAATACTTTTTTGAAGTCTACTCCTTCAGTTGTTTCATCTGAGCTCCATGAATTATTTGAAGTAGTCAGTGCAAAGACTCCTGAAGAGAAGGACAGTTTAATGTCTGAAAAGGTCTGCTCTTGTGTCTTATTTTCATTGTTGAAATACAATACTGAGATCAATTTAACGAAATTTAATATTTGGTTTTTCTTTTCCTCAACCATTAATCTTGAGAAAATTCTTCTAGTAGTTATTCCATGTTGGGGAAAGAAAAGTTGACATGGTGTTGCTAAAATATATGTATTGTTGTAGGATGGTTCAAGTGGCTGAACAACCTTACATTTTAGAGCTTATTGATAAATGGTTTAGAACAAGTTTTCTAGGTTCTCTAGTGGCAACATGGCAAGAGAAATATGCTTGATATATGGAAGTTGAATCCTTTATCTTTATCTTTAAGTGCAGACTTGTTTTGCAATCCATATTCCATACAACTGGAAAGTGAATCAGGAAAAATAATTAGTTTCTGGGCATCTCCTCGTTTCCTTGTTATCATCCTATGAAACCTACATCAAACCTCTCTTTATAACGGTTTATCATACGATTGATGAGCAATTAGGACAGACATATTTGTGATGAAGCTGCAAATACTTCATAGATCAACAAATATTTGCATAAAGTGGTCGTGGTTCAGGTCTCATTTAGGTTTTTGATATATTATACTAGTTTCTTGCAATATAGAAAGTGCAGTGAGCTTTCATTATTCAGGATTTATTTTATCAACTATGCAAAGTTGTCTTGGTATAACCATTCTCATCATTGTTTAAGACTTGAAAGCCTTTAAATTTTCACTACAATCTTCTGCCATCAACGGTAGTTGTTATGTTTATATATGGGAATTTCTTACTAGTGGAAAATTTTCTTTACTGTTTTTTCCAGATGAATGTGGCAACCGACTCTGTAGTGAGAAATCTGAGAAACCCCAATCAGTTTTCTCTCCAGTCAATACATGCAAATCTGAGTTTTCAGTTCCAGAAACTTATGCAATTCGTACAAAGCCCAGTTTCAAGATGTAGACTTCTAAAACAAGTTCCCAATGTTGCTGAATCCAACAAGTCCTGACCTAATGGCGCTGATTTTGTATTGTGAGATGATTATTCATGTACATGGTTTTATTCACCCCATTGTGACTGGATATCAATATTTCTTAATGGGAAGAAAGGTTCTTTAGCTTCATCTTTGTATTGTCATGTAATGCCTAAACAGGGAGACATTTATGTTTAAATGTTGTTCAGCAGGGGGTTTTTCGTAATAAACCAATATTAAAAGTTGGCATAGATGTTCTGTTTTTTTTTTTTAAATTTCTCCAGAGACCCCCGAAAGCACCTATGCCCCCCACCTGTTCGACGGAAAGCCCCATCAAAACCTTCTCTTTTTCAGCATGCTCGCCTTCTCTCTCAAAGTCTCCCACCATTCCCACCTCTTTCGATCCCCACAACTCTACCTCCAGGTCCCCTTCAACGCCACCATCACCGCCCACGCCTACAGCCCAGAAGCTACCGGAGTTGTGGACCGATTCCGACGCTTTCTGGCGAATGGAGTCCAGCCCAACCAGTACACGCTGCCGGGCGTGCTCGCCGCATGTGGAGCCGAGCGCAAGCGCGAGGTTGGTCTGCAGGTTCACGCGCTCACGGTACGCGCGGGGCTCGACTCGAAATCCTTCGTGCGCAGCGCGCTGGTCACCATGTACTCCAAGTGCTCCGACCTCGCCACCGCAAAGCACGTCCTCGACTTCACCGGCCCCGATGACTCCGTCTCTTGGAACGCGCTCATTGTATCCTGTTCGCGCGGTGGGTTTTATGCGGACGCCCTCTACCTGTTTGTCAAAATGCACCATAAAGCCCTTCCACTCGACGAGTTCACGTATCCCTCCGCTCTCAACTCGGCTGCTTATCTCTGCCGCGAGGACACCGGGAGAGCCCTCCACTCTCTTCTTCTAAGATCCGGCTTCGAGGGATACGCCTACGTGGGCAATGCTCTCGTCGACATGTACGCCAAGTGTGGCAAGTTACACGCCGCCCGCCAATTGTTCGACAAAATGCCTCATCGGGACGTGGTGGCCTGGACGTCCCTCCTAACCTCCGCCCGCCACGTGTCAGACGAGGCCGCCCTCGATCTCTTCCTCGAGATGCTCGCTTCCGGCATGGATCTCGACGCGTTCCTCATGGCCGGAGTTCTGAGCTCCTGCGCGGGTGTCACCGTCTTAGAACTCGGCCGCCAGCTCCATTCCACGAGCGTGAAACGCGGATTCGACTCTTTTCTCTCTGTCGGAAACGCGCTGGTGTCCATGTACGCGAAGGCGGGTTGCATCGATGACGCGCGGCTCGTCTTCGATCTCATACCTTCTCGTGATGCGATTTCGTGGACGGCTCTGATCGTCGGGTTCGCCCAGAACGGTCGAGGACCCGAGTCGGTTCGGATCTACAACGATATGATCCAAGCCGGGTCTAAACCGGATTATGTAACCTTCATTGGCTTGCTATTCGCGTGCAGCCACGCTGGTTTGGTTGAGGTCGGTCGAGCCCACTTTGAGTCAATGGAGCCGGTTCACCGAATCGCTCCCGGACCGGAACACTACGCCTGCATGATCGATCTCTTAGGCCGGTCTGGCGAGTTAGAGGAAGCGGTTCGTTTACTGAACCGGATGCAGTTCGAACCGGATGCCACGGTCTGGAAGGCGTTGCTCTCGGCGTGCCGGGTTCATCTCAACGGTGGATTCGCGCTGGCACTGGCGGAACGAACGGCTGAGATTTTATTCAACCTGGCCCCAAATGACGCCGTGCCGTACGTCTTGTTATCGAACATGTACTCCAAACTTAGGAGATGGAATGACGTGGCGCGCATCCGAGCGTTGATGAAGGCTCGGGGGGTGAGTAAGGAGCCGGGGTGTAGTTGGATCGAGGCGGGAGGCGTGGTGCACGTGTTCCACGTGGACGATCATGGGCATCCGCGGACGGCGGAGATTTACGCTAAGGTGGAGGAGATGATGGGGAAGATACGTGAAACGGGATACCTGGTGGAAGCGGGAAACATGTTGCATGATGTTGGGGAAGATGGGAAGGAAATAGGTCTAGCGTACCACAGCGAGAAGCTGGCAGTGGCCTTCGGGCTTGTGAGCTTGCCACGTGGCGCGGTGATCAGGGTGTTTAAGAATCTGAGGGGTGTGTGGAGATTGCCACACTGCATTGAAGTTGGTGGCCAAGATTTATGGAAGAAGAATTGTGCTTAGAGATTTTTAATTGTTTTTCATCACATGGGGAGGGGTGTGTTCTTGTAGGGGATTATTGGTAGTTTTTTCTACTATGGATGATAGTTAATTTTAACATTTGTGAAAGAGTGGCCCAAAGTTTCTTTTATTGGCTAAGATTTTTTAAGTTGAAATTAGTCTGAGAATCGTTGTGTCCTAATTAATATAGTAGAATGATCAATTCATGTATCATATAATTTGTTAAGAAGATTGCAATTCTATATTTGTTTTTGCAGGTATGATGAGTGGAGGGATCCATCGGAAGTAGCCCTATCTGGTGGGAGAGGAATTTATAGATGTCTTTCTCTCTATCTAACCATTTTGTTCCTTTTTTTGTTGCAGTATTAAAGCTGAAAATTGATGTTTTTAATTTATTTTTAGCTTTTGCATTGTACCCATCGTCAAAGCACTTTTGAGTGTTGCCTCACAATTGGTATTTTTTTCCATTTATATTTTCATGGTTCTTACTTCTAAGTAGAAGTTTTCTTTTATTTGTTTCTTATTGCTCCCTATTATTTAAGTAATAGAAAACTCTAACATTGTCTTTATGTTGCCAATTTCCTACATGAGACTACATTAAATTACTATTTGGTGATTAGTATGAGTTGAAATTTTGAACAACTCAGATTTTAGATGTGTCCCTTCTGTTTCTGAGATTGTGCTGAAATTAGTTGTGCTGTATGGATAGTGGTTAAGCTGTGAAGTGCAATTAGTTGCATGAAGTGCTCAGAAGCAAAGTAATTTCAACCTTTTTAATAGAGGTTTATATTGGGTTATATACCCTTGCAAACATTTTATTGATATGTTGAACTTTCAGTTTATAAAATATCACATAGTTGAGTACACCTTATTGACATATTGACAAAACAAAGGAGTGTGGAAATTGTGGCATGTATTAATTTTCTATGTATTCAGTTTTGACTCGCTTGAACACTTATGATGTGTTCCACAAAAACCATATGGTTGGTAGTATTTGACTTCTTTTATGTTGTAATATAGGTGTTAGGTTCCCGGTAAATGCAACGGCTTGTATTGTTTGCCTATCAATTTTGAGTTTCTGTTGCTGTTGCATGCAAAAGTTCATTATAATGGATTATCGTAAACCAAATAAAATGTAAAGAGAGACTTCTATGCTTTTGATATCATCAACTAGTTTGCAAGTTGTTTCCACCTGAAAAGGTCAAAATTGATCAAGTCCACGGCTTGCCATTGATGTCATTTATAGTAATTTTGATGAGGACTTTGGATTTCAAAATTATGTGTTCTGATCTGAGTCTAAAGCTTCAAATGTCAAATTAAATAAACTAGAAAAAGAATATCACATTCGTTGGCCTTCAATACTTTTTGAAGTCTACTCCAGTTGATTCATCTGAGCTCCATGAATTATTTGAAGTAGTCAGTCGCGAAGACTCCTGAAGGGAAGGACAGTTTAATGTCTGAAAAGGTCTGCTCTTGTGTCTTATTTTCATTGTTGAAATACAATACTGAGATCAATTTAACTTGAAATTTAATATTTGGTTTTTCTTTTCCTCAACCATTAATCTTGAGAAAATTCTTCTAGTAGTTATTTCATGTTGGGGAAAGAAAAGGATTGACATGGTGTTGCTAAAATATATGTATTGTTGTAGGATGGTTCAAGTGGCTGAACAACCTTAAATTTTAGAGCTTATTGATAAATGGTTACGAACAAGTTTTCTAGGTTCTCTAGTGGCAACATGGCAAGAGAAATAATGCTTGATATATGAAGTTGAATCCTTTATCTTTATCTTTAAGTGCAGACTTGTTTTGCAATCCATATTCCATACAACTGGAAGAGTGAATCAGGAAAAATAATTGGTTTACGGGCATCTCCTCGTTTCCTTGTTATCATCCTATGAGACCTACATCAAACCTCTCTTTTATAATGGTTTTATCATACGATTGATGAGCAATTAGGACAGACACATTTGTGATGAAACTGCAAATATTTCATAGATCAACAAATATTTGCATAAAGTGAATAGTGGTTCAGGTCTCATTTAGGTTTTGATATATTATACTAGTTTCTTGCAATATAGAAAGTGCAGTGAGCTTTCATTATTCAGGATTTATTTTATCAACTATGCAAAGCTGTCTTGGTATAACCATTCTCATCATTGTTGAAGACTTGAAAGCCTTTAAATTTTCACAACAATCTTCTGCCATCAACGGTAGTTGTTATGTTTATATATGGGAATTTCTTACTAGTTGAAAATTTTCTTTACTGTTTTTTCCAGATGAATGCGGCAACCGACTCTGTAGTGAGAAATCTGAGAAACCCCAATCAGTTTTCTCTCCAGTCAATACATGCAAATCTGAGTTTTCAGTTCCAGAAACTTATGCAATTCGTACAAAGCCCAGTTTCAAGATGTGGACTTCTAAAACAAGTTCCCAATGTGGCTGAATCCAACAAGTCCTGACCCAATGGAGCTGATTTTGTATTGTGAGATAATTATTCATGTACATGGTTTATATTCACCCCATTGTGACTGGATATCAATATTTCTTAATGGGAATGTGATAACTCTGAAAGTTTCTATAGCTTCATCTTGTATTGTCATGTAATGCCTAAACAGGGAGAAATTTATGTTTAAATGTTGTTCAGCAGGGGGGTTTTCGTAATAAACCAATATTTAAAGTTGGCATAGATGTTCTGTTTTTTTTTAAAAAAAAAATTTCTCCGGAGACCCCCGAAAGCACCTATGCCCCCCACCTGTTCGACGGAAAGCCCCATCAAAACCTTCTCTTGTTCAGCATGCTCGCCTTCTCTCTCAAAGTCTCCCACCATTACCACCACTTTCGATCCCCACAACTCTTCCTCCAGGCAGTGGCGGAACCAGAAGGAAAATTAAGGGGGTGCTGATTTCAACTTAAAAAAATTATAAATACTAAAATTTTTTATATTAATTCAAACTTAAAATTATAATAATCAATATTTCTAAAATATAAAATACACATTCTATTCAATAAATACGCTCTTCGAACTTGACCTTTAATCTTGGATCATTACTCTTGATTGGTTTTGAAGTCAGGCAACAATTATTTCATCCGAATTTGAACTTCAACAAGAGTTCTCTTTTTATGCTACTGCTTTCGTTTTAGGAAGAAACATGTATTCTTGATTCGCGGCGTTTTGATTTAGTTTTAAAAACCTCTCCATATCTATATAATTAACAATTAATTCAACTAACAATTAAATTACTAAAGTAACAAGTAATGTAATTAAAAAATAATTCAATTAAATTATTCACAATATTATTATATACAATAAATAATCCAATAGATTTGGACATTGGTTTTGGTGGGATGAACTTAAATTTTTTATGTTAAGGTGTTGGGTTTTAGTTGAGTTTCAATTTGCTCATAAATAGCTCTAGTTGAGTGAAATAAATTATTGGAAGACAAATGAGCAAATGTTCATTGAAAGGCATCCTCTGCGTTGGATGAAATTATTGACTAGTGCTCTTGAATTTAGTTTTGAAAAACATTTGAATGCATGATTTGAATTTAGCTTTTGCCTAAAATTATAAATTGCATTGAGTTTTGTCATCGTCTAACTTTGAAAATTTCTCTAAAATTTTCTTGAGAAGTACAACAGAAAAAACAAACAAAAAAAAAGTTTGGAAACAAGGCCAAGGAAGGAGGAGAATGGGAGAGAAGAAAGAGAAGAGAAGTACACTTTCTATTAAAATTTAAAAGCAAGGAGGGAACGAGGGATTATGTGGGATGTGCTGTGGCAATGATGACGTGGATGTTCTTCATGGATTAGATTTTTTATTTATTTGAATAAAATAATTAATTATAAAAACAATGGTGCTGGAGGAGTTTGAACCCGCAAGCTACAGCGCATAAGAGCCAAGCTGAAAAAACCTGGGTGGAGTATCGCCAACCTCAAACACCTAAATTAGGTCATGCTAGAGAAATGACGGTGGAGAATACTGACATAGGAGGCCAGATTATATTTTAAAATCTTTGAGTTGCATACTTCAAAAACTCCTCTCTAGACCCCTTTTTCGGAAAACTTCCATGAGGCATTTACCACCATAAAGCTACCATCTTAGCTAATATCACAACATTGGCAGGCAAGGGATTCAATTAACCGTTGGTTCAACAATTGGATCGATAGTAAATCACTATAGCCCATGTGGTGGAATTCCAT
The DNA here is from genome assembly GCA_026586065.1 of Dioscorea zingiberensis. Taxonomy (NCBI): domain Eukaryota; kingdom Viridiplantae; phylum Streptophyta; class Magnoliopsida; order Dioscoreales; family Dioscoreaceae; genus Dioscorea; species Dioscorea zingiberensis. Next base: position 93,194 of record JAGGNH010000165.1, read on the forward strand.
AATCTAATTAATTGGGAAAAATTAAATGATGGTGAAACAACTTTGAAGGAATTTCTAGCAAGGTCGACCAATAAGCTATCCGGGGGTATTAACAAGGATAGAAGAGACTGATTTCAATAACCTATGCACAAAGTTAAGGGGACTTAGGATGAAGCTGAATAGCAGAAGCTGGAAGCTAACCCCAAATAATCGATTTATTCGTTGTGAAGTCATTATGTCGGTTCAATGTCAATGGAGGTCTTAGATACTCTATCCAAAAGTTCTTTTGAAAATAGGTTTGTTCCAGAAAAGTCAAACTCTTTGTGTGGCTAATGTCTTGCATAGGAGCACATCTACCTTCACCAATACAAACGTGAAACCAGGCTAAGGGTTCTAGCCTCACATGTACACAGGGCCAGGGAGTGGTCCCACGCTGTGTCTTGGTACAAGAATAATGCGTAGACCATACATAAGCACAAGGTCGAAAGTCTGAGCTCAAGGCCAAGCTGGCGTAAGTGGAGTTGAGTCTTGAGTCGGTTGAGCCAGCGGGGCTGGCAGAGTCGACCAAGCTCAAGGTCGGCCGAGTGCAGGTCGTGAGCGTTGAGTCGGCCGAGTGCGGGGTTGATGCAGGAGGCTCGAGTCAGATGGTGCCACATTGGCGAGTCAATGTAAAAAACAGGAGCGAGCAAACCAATTCCATGATTGGGGCGGTTTTGGGTGCGGTTCGGTATTTTGGCCATAACTTTGGCTACATGCATTGGATTCACGCGTTCAAAACCCAATCCGGAAAGCTCGTCTCGACGCGCATGTGGAGTCTACCGAGATTTGCTCGGTATATCCTTCCTTCATCCTCAAATTCCACTGTTTTCCCCGTCAAATCTTATTTTTTTGGTGTTTTTTTTTTTCCATTTTTGATAATATTTCATTTGTCAATTTAGGATAGAGTTTGAATTCGATTTGACTTAGGATTTTTAGGAGTTATCTGGTTTTTCTAAGGTTTTTAAATTAAATAATTTTTAGTTTTGAATAATAATTTTCCAAATTTGGCAAATTTAGATAAAATGAAATGTCACACCCCGACCCCCAAGTCCCGGGCCCACGCATTGGCGTATCAGATACGTGCCAAGTAGGGACGGGCCCCACCCGGATACGAAGCCTCGATGATCATTAATCACATGAAACATACACAGCGGAATATATCAAATCTAAAGACATAATATAAGTATGTCTACACAGCGGAAACAAAAGTCTAGGGGTACATAGACCCTCGAAACTTAACATCATAAAGGCCCTACACGGGTCCTAAAATAAATGTGTTCTCACACACACAAAAAACTGGAGGTTGACCAACCTCAACAACAAATCCCAATAGTCCCACGCGGCGCTCCTGTGTCCCGCATCCTTCACCTCGGGATCTGAAAAAGAATCAACAAGTACATGAGCTTTTGGAAAGAAAGCCCAGTAAGTACCCCGCAGGGAATAAAATAAGTCATGTCACAATATAATATGATAAGCTACATAAAAGCAAATCAAAGAAAAACATGACAATCAGATCCAGCATGGGAAGCACAAACCCTACCAGCCAAACAACCTGGAGTCTCAGACCTACCCCAATAAACACTATTCAATGGTAGGGACTCCGTAACCACAATCATGTCATCTCAAGACAAGCAACTCATGCGAAGTTCAACTACTATTACTTACATGAATGCTGGTACAAGAGTGACTCCACCGATGTCGACCTACGTGGTCCTCACAAACCCAAAAGTCCGGTAGCGCTACAACTCATACATGTACGTACATTACCTTAGCGGCGGTATCATCCTACTCCACTACGCAGGCATACAGGACAGCCAGAGTATCGTCCCCCTGAAAGGAAAGCATGAACAGGGTGTCTACAGGCCCTGATCGCCAAACAGGAGCCACACGCTCTACTACACCGGGTGGAAGAATCCACAAACAAAACAGCTGACGCACACCTACTTGGCCAGTGCACGAGCACAACATGTTTCCATGGTCAAGTGCTGGGTAGGCATACCAAACGAACACAATCACACATCGAATGGAAGCAAACAATATCCATCAATAAAATACATATGCACTAGCATGGAATCAATGCAATAGTACTCCAACAAGTTAAGTAAACATGCAAGAGCATGAAATCAAGGAACATCAACTAGAAGGGAGAGAGGCGGAAGTACTTACAAAAACATAGCAACAACAAATCCAATAAACACTCCGGAGTGGGTACTAGGCAGAAGTAACTTACTTTATCTAGAATCTATCTGTTCAGTACATGCCCCTCCTGGTGCGACTTCCTGCTCTACGTCGAGATCTGAGGTCCGGACTCTGGCTCTCTCGCCGAATCCACGACACTTTTACCATGCCCTAAACATAATGATTCAATAATAAGTCCACCTATCGTTCCAGACAGTTCTTATACCTTATATTACAACCTCCTAATTAGAGGTTCTTCTTTAACTCAATTTACATTAAAATATATTATCTATCTTCACTCAACCCTTCTTACACAACTGAACTTTACCCTTTCTCTATTAATTTGATAAGTAATCTACACATGAAATATGACTAACTCTTTCCTATAATACAATTGAGATTCCGGCTCAAACTAAAATCACTCTTTCACTCTCTCTATTATTTCATTAGCCAAGCCAACCATCAGCTCATTTCGTAGCTCAGTGGCCATGTGCTAACCCACACTAAGTTAGTAATTCAACACCACTAATTCACAACTTTTATGCATATACTTATCTTTTCATATCCAATACAAGAGCAGCAAAAGATACTTGTGACTGAATATATATTACCTTGACTACCGGTGGCTATCAGAGAGTTCTATGAGCCACCGTAGTTTGAAGCTTCTCAAGAGGAAAACCTCTCCCTAATCGCCTAAATGAAAGCAGATAGCTCCCCACATCAATGGCGTGACCCTGTCAAACTCCTTAGTTTAGCTGTAATTCCTCAACAAATTCCTTAAAAAAAACCGTAACCATTGCTGAACAACATACAACTATCTTTCTTTAACTTCACCACTAGATCTCCATACTCTTCTCTCTCTATTTTCATGAATGTTAAACCAGTCATACAGAGATCGGTTGAACAATCTTTGAGAGAAGCCAAGCATAAGGTGTCGGACTCTTTACTTCTCCTACAACCACGTAGTTGGTTTCAGCATGCAACGCCACACAGTTGGTTTCATTCTCAATGACAGCTCCAAGGTGAAGATGTGGCAAAGAAGATGCACACATCTGCAGGTCTTCAAGAAGCCAACAATCCATTCATATAGATTGAATTCTCATCCTTAATCTCCTAGAGAGGATTTTTCAAATGACACGTGGAAAGCCTATGAAGCTTCAAGAACAAAATAACATTCATCTCAATGGATGCTAACTAAATAATGAAATTTTTTCTCCTATTTAATATTGTAGTGGAGATATTCGATTTCATTTACTCTTAGTAAGTAAAGAGAGAGAAAGAAATAGAGATTTCTTTAATCCGGAAATCAAGACAAGCTCCATGAATCCTCATGGAGACTCAGGGGGCATTTGGTTCACGGAATGAGAATGGAATGGGAATAGAATGGGAATGAAACGGAATGAGAATGAGGCGGAATGAAAACTATGTTTGGTTGGAAGGGATTGAAAGGGTAATGTATTGGGAATGAGAAAAGAAAAGAAGAGATTGTGATAAAATGACTCTTATGCCCCTTATGTAAATAAATGATGTTATATATATAATAATGAGGTAGGTTAAATGCTAACTATTTTTTTAAATATCTAAGCATTATAAATAATTAATTATTATAAATAAATATTTAAGTAACTATTTTTTAAAATTATTGTAATTAATTACTTATTAACTAAGCACTATAATTAATTAATTATTATAAATAAATATTTAAGTAACTATTTTTAAAATTATTGTAATTGATTTATTATTATTTAAGCATTATAATTAATTAATTATTATAAGTAAATATTTAATTTTATTATAATAGTATTGAATATAATTAATTAATTCTAAACATGGTTGCTATTATAATTGTATTGAATATAATTAATTAATTAATTATTAACACGTTTGCATTAATTAATAGTATTGAATATATAAAATAGGGGATAAAAATGTAATTTATGAAGGAGGAATCGGCATTAGAATGCAAATTGGTAGGAATCTTGGATTCCCCATATCCGATGCCTCATTGCTCTTCCATTCCCAATCATTCTGAATTTGGACAACCAAGCGGGGGAATGGGAATGATCCCATTCCATTCCATTCCCATTCCCCCAAACCAAATGCCCCCATAGTGGAATATGCCGTCATAGTGCAATAAGGTAACTTAAAACCTTTTTAACATTTAATGATGGATGGGGTAAGTATTACATAGTTTGTTTTATTTCCATAAAACAATCATAAACAAATCAAGAATTTCTTTGTCTTTGACACCTTCTTGAATCCACAAGTTAGTGGTATGTGATGTAATTATTAAAATTACTCTTATGTCAATAGTTACCAATGTCCATCTCCATGAAATCCCTTTTAATGAATTAAAACTCATCCCATTATACTTCACTTGTCTATCCATAAAATTTCACTCACATCCCATAGTTCTAATAAATCTCCAGCTCAGGCTTCAACTTTTAAAACACCAACATCCTCCTACTCATGCTACTACAAGTCATGGAAGCTACATGAATTTCTCAAAGCTTAGATGGTGGATGGTGATGTCATCCAATTAATACTATTAAATCTTGTCCCTTGTTACAAATATTTCCTTGCCATGCAACCCCTACGAATTCAAATACTAGTCCTTATTCCCACAAATCTCTACATGCAAATCCTTCTTTGTTTAAAACCTTGAAATGCTAACTTCGTATTTATATGCCCACATTCAATCCCGATTAATACCATAGTAGGAGGATTAATTACCTAAAACTTAATTAAGGGAAATCACAAATAGTGCGAGTATTACATGATAGACTTAGTCTTGAAGGTTATTTAAACCCAGTTTGTGGGTTGATTCTGCATTGAGTTGAATAATTTTATTTTTTTATTAAAGTTCTAGAGCCTTTTCTTCTCTATTCGTCTTCCCCTTCACTTGCTCTCTTGGCAATCCATTGATTGCTACCGTCTGTGGGACAATCGCTACCCCGTCGGTGCTAGTTGGTATCAGAGCTTGTCTTCTTCACTGTAAGCGTGACACCAATGGTTGGAGGTGCGTGGTGGCCGTGGTGATCGTCATAGTGGACATGTTCCGGTGAGGAGGGTCGCACGAGACCCAATCGCCTTGGAAGCAATGAATGAGGATCTATAGAGGCGAGGTTGTGAAGTTGACCCAGCGGTTGGTGGCGTGAGATTGAGGAGGATCGTGAGGTTTGAGACCATGACTTCGACTCACAACCTTGTGAACTCCTATTCCGGCGTGGCGGTTCAAGAGCACCGCGTGCGAGGAGCGTCACGGAGACCTCGACTTTCGGGTGGAGTTACCTGAATTTGCTAGAACACTACATGCTGAAGCCTTCATCGCTTGACTAGATGAAGTAGAGAGGATATTTGAGTGCAAGGAGGTCCATGATCGTCTGAAGGTGAAGCTAGTTGCCATCAAGTTGAAGGGCCGAGCATCTGCGTGGTGGGAGCAGCTGCGACATTCATGAGATCGGCAAGGCAAACCAAAGATTGCTGATTGGGACAAGATAAAGAAGAAGATGAAGGGGCACTTCCTCCCCTTCGGCTATACCTAGATCTTGTTTCAACGACTTCATACGTTGAGGCAGGGCACAAGATTGGTAGATGAGTACATAGAGGGCTTCTACCAATTGATTGCACGGAACGACTTATCCGAGACGGAGGAGCAACTGGTGGCTCGATATCTGGGAGATCTACGCTAACCATTGCAGGATGTTCTCAGTCTGCACTCATTGTGGACTGTTTCGGAGGCATAGCTCATCCTCGCTGTTGAAAAGCAGTAAAACAGAAGTCAATCAAGGGCGATCAGAGCAGCCAACCAGTTCACCACCAGGAGTCCCACCCCGTCCAGCAACCATCTCCAGGTAGTTCCACCTCTATTGTTCAGTGTTACCGATGTGGTGAGCACAGGCACAAGTCACCTGAATGTCAGAAACCCGCTAGTTAGAAGAAAAAGAACCTGCTGATTGAAGAGGACAAGGCGAGCGGGCCGGGAGACTGGGAGCTAGTTTATGATGATTACGAGGATGGCGTATGGCGGGGCTTGTGATGTGTTGTGTAGGGGACTGATCGTGAGACCTTAATTGCTCGCAAGAGTCTACTAACTCCCAAAGAAGATTCGTGGGATGGCCGTTTGAGAAACAAGATCTTCCGCATCGCACTCGCATAATTACCGTAAAGGTATGCAAGTTGATTGTTGATAGCGGCAGTTGTGAGAATATGGTATCCGATGAGTCTGTCCAGAAATTATAGTGAAGACAGAGCTCCACCCCAAGCCGTGCAAGTTGTTATGGTTGAGTAGAGGCAGTGAGGTAAAAGTAGATAGATGATGCCTCGTGTCTTTTTCCATTGGAGAGAAATATTTTGACAATGCTTGGTGTGATATCGTGCCTATGGATACCTGTCATGTGTTGTTGGGGCGGCCTTGGCAGTATGATCATAGTGTTATTCATGATGGGAGGAAGAATATATATTCCTTTAGCATCAAAGGGAGAAAGATTGTGTTGACACCCCGACGGGATGAAGCCCCTCTTGACCGGGTAGCCAATACTACTAACCTACTTTCTATCTCCAGGGTTTTAAGAGGGATCAAGTACAGAGATCCAGATCTACCAACAGCGGTGCAGACTTTTGACGCTACTGTGAACTCGGGGATGAGTTCTTTTCAACCCGGGGTGACTAATGCAGGAGGCTCGAGTTAGATGGTGCCACATTAGCGAGTAAACGTAAAGACCGGGAGCGATTAAGCCAATTCCATGATTGGGGAGGGGGGGAGGGGGGGTGGTTCGATGTTTTGGCCATAACTTTGGCTACAGGCATCGGATTCATGCGTTCAACCGCAATCCAGAAAGCTCTTCTCGACGCGCACACGGGTTTTGCTCGATAGACCCTATCTTCATCCTCAAACTCCATTGTTTTCCCCGTCAAATCTTATTTTTTCGGTGTTTTTTTTTCTTTCCATTTTTGGTAATATTTCTTTTGTTAATTTAGGATAGAGTTTGAATCCAATATGACCTCGGATTTTTAGGAGTTATCTGATTTTTCTAGGATTTTTAAAATAGATAAGTTTTAGTTTTGAATAATAATTTGCCAAATTTGGCAAATTTAGATAAGAAGATAGACTTAGTCTTGAAGGCTATTTAAACCCGGCTTGTGGGTTGATTCTACATTGAGTTGAATAATATTGTTTTTTTCTTAAAGTTCTAGAGACTTTTCTTCTATATTCGTCTTCCCCTTCCTTTGTTTTCTTGGCAATCCACTAATTGCCACCATCCGCGAGATAATCGCTACCTCATAGTGTCAAGGGTTAGCCGAGCACTGGACGCGAACGCGGGGTCAGTAGAGTGCAAGGCATAGGGTGTAGGCGCATGCAGGCATACATGCGGAGTGCATGCTGCATTACGAGGCAGTTAGTCGGTTCGCATGTACTCCTTGATGTGAGTTGATCATAAGACCTTCGGTTGCACTAATTGAAGAAGTGGCTATCAATTGAGATAAGATCATATGATCTTATTATGAGTTAGTTGTATTCTTTGTTTAACTCTTCACAGTTTTTTTTTTTCCCAAATTCATTTCAACTCTTTTCTCAAAATCTTCCCTGTACTCCTATTTCAAGACTTTCTCTCAAAACCTTTGTTTTTTTTTTTTATTACAAACTTTTGTAAACTCTTTTTTCCTTTTTCCTTGAGTCTTTTCCCACTCTTCCTCCAAACTTTTAAGTATCCTGTCCCCAAAATCCTTCAATACTTCTTTCAATACTTCCTTAACTAAATAAGCGTGGAGCCTTTGTAATTGAGATATGAAAGCAAGAGTTGAATAAAAGAAGAAAATTGGCTTGTTAGCCCAATTGCCCTTTCTGATTTATGGTTTGTCATGTGCTTGATTGCTATTCCTTTCTCTTATTTTTTCAATTGGTCTGGTACAAACTCTACCTGAACCTTGTGCGGAGGCAAGGAGGCTGAGTCTAGTCTTGGGGAGGATTCACTTTGCATCACAGGGAGATCAGCGTGCTGAGGCTTTAAAAAGTTCTAAGGTATTTACCTTCACTTGTGACATTGTGGTATCAAAGCTATATTGGATACAAGTGATAAGGATCGGCTTTCACGGTTGGAATAGCTCATTAGGATTCATCTCAAAGATCGAGCCGTTTATCTCTATCTCGGATCGATGCTATGCACTTTTGGCGAGATCATGGTAATCAAGGACATGGAGTCCATCCAAAACGCATTGAGGCGGCATATGGAGTGAGATAGCTTCGATGGCGAGAATGTATTTAAGGCATTAATGGAACGAGAGATGTGACGTCTTGACACAAAAGTCTCATCTATCTAAGAGATACACCCCGAGAGCACAACTTATTCGATTTTGGCTCCAAAGGTAAAGGTCCTAGAACCAAGTCCTTTTCGCGAGGTGCTTTCGGGTGCCAAAGACTTGGAGAATTTCATATGGGATATGGATCAATACTTCTAGGCAGCCAAAGTTCCTAAGGAGGACCGAGTATTACTTTTGGGAATGTATCTCACCAGGGATGCAAAACTCTGGTGGAGCACATGATAGGAGAATGATTCTCGGGAGGCACTGGAGTCTATCTAGAGTTGGGTAGAACTCAAGAAGGAACTCCGCGAGTAGTTCTTGCCGGGGAACATAGTATGAGTCACGAGGACCATGCTTAAGAAGATGAAGCACATAGGCACGATCAATTAATATGTGAAGGAGTTCACGTCTCTGATGCTAGATATCAAAAATATGTTCGAGGGGGAGAAAATCTTCAATGTCCTGTCTAAGTTGCATGGTTGGGCTTAGCTAGAGGTACAAAGACAAGGAGTCAAAGACCTTACTTCTGCTATTGCAGCGGTCGAAAGCTTGGTAGATTTTTGGAATGCGAACACATCTGCAGGGGACAAGGGGAAGTCCAAGCCCAAGGAGATGGGCAAACCTGGGTAATGGAACGGAGCGAAGAGGCCGCAATGGGAGCGATGTAACCTGACCGGATCCAGTGCAAAACAACCCAACTGGGGACCGAGAGCTGAATCTTTCATATGCAAGGGCCCCCACCTTGCATGGGACTATCCTAATTGTGAGAAACTCTCGGCGGTCATGGTAGAGGTTAATAGTGAACTTAAGTATCCCGCTTGGGTTAACCCTCTACGACTCATCAATACGATCAGGTCAATAAAGTATAACCCTTACAAACTCTTGTTCATCCAGATTGTGCTGAATGGAAAGGCTATTGATGCCATGGTGGACACTGGCGCCACACACAACTTCATCTCGGAAAAGATGGTGGCGTTTCTCGACTTGACCCACGCGAAGGATACAAGTCGGATTAAAGCGGTAAATTCCATGGCTCAACCGTTCGCAGGCATGGCATAGGAGGTGCCAATCAGACTTGGAGACTGGGAAAGGAGTACAAACTTGTTGGTGGTACCCTTGGATGATTTCGACATTATCCTAGGTAATGAATTCTTGATACATGCTAAGTGTGCAGTGCTACCTTATCTCGGTGGAGTTTTCATTGCGGAGGGAACACATCCATGGTTCATTGCAGGTGTGAAGTAGCCAAAAATCCAAAAAGGGAAGACATCACTCCTGTCTGCAATGAGTGATTGAAGAGAGGGGGACTCACCTACTTAGTGGTTATGTTGGAAGCAAAGGCTGAGAAGAAAGTGAAAGTGTTGGATGCGGTCACGACAATTTTGGAGGAATTTTAGGATGTGATGTTGAATGAACTCCCGAAGACGCTCTCGCCCAGGAGGACAATGGACCATCGCATCGAGTTGGAACCCGGTGCCAAACCTCAGGCGAAGTCACCTTATCATATGTCTCTGTTGGAGTTGCGGGAACTGAAGAAGCAACTCATAGAAATTTTGTGGATGCAGTGCGTCACGACCATCAAAAGCTCGATTGGGTGCATGGACTACAAAGCCCTGAACAAGGTGATAGTGAAGAACAAGTACCCAATTTCCTTAATCTAGGATCTATTTGACCAAAATAAAAAAGCGGCTTTCTTCTCTAAGTTGGATCTGTGCTCGAGATACTAGCAGGTGTGCATTGCTGAGGGAGATGAAGGCAAGACCACATATGTTACCCGCTACTGTTCCTATGAGTTTATGGTCATGCCCTTTGGCTTGACCAATGCCTCTGCAACTTTCTGTAATTTAATAACCTCTGTATTTTTGGATTATGTCGATCATTTTGTGGTTGTGTGTCTTGATGACATTGTGGTATATGGTGAGTCCTTGGAGGACAACTTGTCCCATCTTAAGTTGGTGTTGGCTAGGTTGAGGGCTCACCAACTATATGTTAAGATGGAAAAGTGTGAGTTTGCACAAAGGAGCATCATGTTCCTAGGGCACATGATCTCCCACAATGAAGTCCAGATGGATCAACGCAAGGTACAAGCCATTCTAGATCTAGTAGCCGGAGCCTACCGAGGTAATTGAGTTGAGATCATTCCTTGGTTTAGCTAACTATTACAGGCGCTACATCAAGGGCTACTCTAAGAAAGCAACACCTCTCAACGACTTTATGAAGAAGGACTAGGAGTGTCATTGGACGGACAAGTGCCATATGGCTTTTGATTCATTGAAGTAGGCAATAGCCAGTGAACCAATGTTGAAACTACCAGATTTTGGGCAACCATTTAAGGTGCATTTAAATGATTCCGACCAGGCTGTGGGTGGAGTATTGGTACAAGAAGGCCACCTTGTGGCGTTCGAGAGTTGGAAACTTTCTGAAACAGAGAAGATGGATTCCACTCATGAGAAAGAGATGCTTGCAGTGATACATTATTTGCAGGTATGAAAGGTGTATCTACTCAGAACCAGGTTTGTCATCAAGACGGACAACGTGGCTAACACGTTCTTTGCCACATAAAAGAAGTTGACCCCGAGCCAGGCTCCCTGGTAGGAGCTTCTGCAAGAGTACGACTTTGAGTTACAACACAAACCAAGGAGGCACAATCAGGTAGCCAATACCTTGGGTCTCAAGAAGGCAATAGAGATGGTTACGGCTTTGTCTGCAGTAACCACAGACTTTGATGAGTGCATACGGGATGTAGCAAAGGTGGGCGCATAGTACGAGAAATTAGTTGTAGACGTGAAGAAGGGCGTCATGTGATGGTACTGGATGGAAGATGAGCTCCTCCATGCCAAAGGAGGGAAGCTCTTGTTGTTGAGTGTGAAGGATTATGATAGGAGTTGCTCAGCAAGACACTTTGGATGCAAGTGGATGCTGGCCTTGCTCGCACGATACTATTACTGGCCAAAGATGGCAGAGGATGTTGGGACCTATGTGAAGACATGCTTTGTGTGCCAGCCAACAAGATAAGTCTTAGAGGAGGAAGGAAGCTAGACTATTGCAACCCCTCTCTTTTTTGGATAGGCCCTGACAGTTCATTTCTATGGACTTCATCACTGGATTTCCCAACATTAGGGAATAACTTATGTTTTGGCGGTGGTGGAAAGGTTTTCCAAGCATGCCACATTATTTCTTGCACAAGCCACTGTCAGATGAGAGGGACTGCTACTGAACTCTTCTTTTTAGCCATGTGGTGAGAATTGTTCGATTTGTCGGAAAACATTGTGAGCAATCGGGATACTTTCGATTTACAAGTACTTTGCTTTTGGAGCAAATAAGAAACCGCATGTTGCGATCGAAGCTCAAGTTCTCTACTGCCAATCATCCTCCAATGGATGAACATGCCAAACGAGTTAATACCCTCTTGGAGGAATACTTGAGTCATTTTTTATTTGCCTCACAAAAGAATTGTCTTAAACTTTTGGAGGTGGCCCGGTTCTATTATAACTTGAACCAATTTTTTGTAACGGGCAAGAGCCCATTCGAGCTTGCTTTGGAATTTCAGCCAGGGACACCACATGAGGTGGCAAGCCATGCCACTGGAGGCAAGTACCCTGCGGCCTATTAACTTGCGAGGAACCGACAAGAGTTACTAGATGAAGTGAAGGATTCTCTAGCCAAAGCATCTAGATGCATGAAGAAGTATGTAGATAAGGGTCAGAGACCTTCGAAGTTTGCAGTGGGAGATCGAGTAAGGTTGAAGTCACTTCCCAAATCTGGAAGAAGCTACACAAGAGAGATGTGCAAAAAGGGCTCATTCAGAGGTATGAAAGATCCTTCGAGGTGCAACAACGGGTGAAACAGGTTGCTTATATGCTGAAGCTGCCTGAGAGACTTAAGCTCGATCCAACTTTTTGCTTGAGCTTCCTGAAACCTTTTTATGAAGATGTCACTGAACCAACACGGAACAAGACCCAACGAGTACCTCCCATGGTGAGAACCCAATTTGATAGAGTTATGAAGAAGATTATTGACCGGGAATCGACGAAGTCAAGGACAGAGCAAGAGAAAACAGGAGGGACATTCTACTTGGTGAAATGGAAAGGTCAACCAATTTCTTAGGCCAACCGGGAGTGAGGATACAACCCTATGGCAATTTGATAAGGAGATCCATGAGTACTTGGATTGATTCCAACGAGGTTGTCGTGTCTCTTCTTGGCGGGGTGGTTTTGCCTTGCATAGGAACACATCTCCTTCACCAATGCCGGCTTGGAAGGAACCGAATCGAGGGTTCTAGCCTCTATGAGCATCGCACCAAGTGGTGCACTCAACGCATATGGCACGAGTGTGCATGGGTAGTGCAGGCATGGGGCGGCGTATGGAGCGCATGCGCACCGACAATTACTTGGTTGTGACAACCACGGGATGTAAGTGGATCGCAAGGCCTTCAGTTGTGGTAACAAAAGGAGTGGGTTATCAGTTGAGATAAGATTATGCAGTTGTGATTTTATCTTATCATGAGTCAGTTGTATTCTTTGTTTACATACTTGTATAAATAGGTGTGGAGCCTTTTGTAATTAAGATATAAAATGCAAGAGTTGAATAAAAAAAAAAAAATTGGCTTGTTGGCCCAATTGCTCTTTTGTGCTTGATTGATATTCCTTTTCTCTTATTTGTTTAATTGATATGCTACAAACTCTACCTGAACATCATGTGGAGGTAAGGAGAGGTTGAGTCGAAGTCTTAGGCGGGATTCACGCCATCCACGGGATATCAGCGTAAGCTAAGGCATCAAAAATTCTAAGGTATTACTTTCACCGCGACAACTAGTTTGATATAACAAAAATCTTGACCTCGATAGCAACCTTTACAAAGTGAAATGGAGAACCTGCTACCTTTGTGGTTTGGAAGATGAGTCAGTGGATCACCTAATGCTACTTTGTTACTTCTCACATAGGATGGGACCACTTATGTAACCTTTTCAGAAATGTACACATGCCCTATCAATACACCATTTTTGGGGGCCTCACCCTGACTTCTAGATAAGGTCATTTGGTAATGATAATTATATGGAGTCTATGGTTAGAGAGAAGTAAAAATATGTTTTCAAGATAAATACATTTTTTTTCTAAATTAATTGGAGAGATTTATATTCTAATGGTCTCTTAATTTCATGCAACTCATGCGACAAAATAACCCAAGCTACAAGTGATGACATCAATCATGAATAGGAGATTGACCTTTACTCGAGAGATTCCCGGTCTCACCTATTGGAGGATGACTTCAACAAGGATGTGACCTCCGGGTAGCTCTGTGGTAATCAAGGTGCCGAACAAGATCCTTTGTATCTATCTTATCTTACCTCTAATCGCACTTTCGTATTAATTAATGAATATGGTTTAAACATTTTTATTAAAAAATATTTTGTTTATTATAATTTTTTAGTAAAATTTAATTAATTAACAATACAATAATTGATTGATTCCAGGACCCAGCGTGTGGTGTGCATGAATTTAAATTATCTAAATTAATTTTTAAAAAGAAATTTCAACCTCATATGCCACGTGTCACTGTATAGCTGGGCAAAGAGTAAAGCCACCAAGAGAAAGACCACGTGGCCAAACAATGTTCTCCAGAAAACCTGGCTAAGCTGCTCCTCCTTTCGCGATATCTTCAAGTACTTTCTCCTTCCTGCTCTCTCTCCTCCTCCCCGTAAAATCCTATGCTTCATGGCAGCTCCACCACCACTCCTTCTCACTCCCTCTCCTCTCCTCCCACCCCAATGTCGGCCATGATCCCTCGCCTCCTCTCTTCCCCTCTCCCCCATCTCCCCATCCCCTTCCTCTCCTCCCTCTCTCCACCCTCCGTTCCCGCCGTCTCCCCACCTTCCGCCCCTCTCCTCTCTCAAGGAGTCCAAGAAGCCCACCCTCCGGAAGGCCTCCTCCAATGCCCCCCAGAGCTTCAAGTTCGACAACTCCAAGGGCGGGCCCGATGGCCCTGGCCCTGACGGCCCCGAGGGTGGCCTCGGCGGCGATTCCGCTATTGCCGGGAGTGTTCTTGCTGGGATTTTGCTTGTTGGATTCATCGGAGGGGTCGGGACTGTTGGGTTCCTCTATAAGGACCAGATCAATTCGTTTCTCAACCAGTTCTCCGGGTTCATAGAAGGTATTCTTGAGCTTCTTCCCATTTGCTCTGATTATTGGGAAATGAGCTTCGTTGGCTTGAGCGATTTGTTCATCTCTTAAAGAAAAGTGATCTTTTTGAAGAACAGATAATATGATTCTTAGTTTGATTTGTTGGTTCTAATTGCAAACATTATCTGGTTCACCTGTGTAGGTTATGGGCCCGCTGGATATGCTCTATTTGTAGCTGTTTATGCTGGATTGGAGGTAACATGTTTTAACACAAAAGGCATCTTTGTAGTCTATATTTGCTTCTCCGCACACACTAGAAATACCAGAACAAGAATTGTTTGAAGACTTAGTGCATAATGTGTGTCCTCCACCAGAACCAAATGATGACAATAATAATAATACAAAATTTTGAATAGAATTTTAGTACACTTTTTTTTTTGTTTGTTTTTTTTTGTTGTTGTTGTTGTTGTTGAGAAAGCTCTTCTAGGAAAGAGTAATTTTTCAGAGATCAATTTACATTTTACACTTAAACTGAGGCATACAGACCCATTCTCTTAAGTGTAGGCATTGCTTAATAGCCTTAATTTGATAACAATGTCTGCTGTTCAGAAAGAGAAGTTAAACCTCTCGAGTTTTTTTTTTTTTTTTTTTTTTTTTTTTTTTCTAATGCTGAAATTGAAAATTGATTTATATGTTTGCAGTTTGCACATATAGAAATAGCAAATTTAAGGGAATGTACTTATTGAGTTTCTTAAAATTGCCCTTAATTCTATTTTGAAATCTTAAACATGTAAAAAGCCGCAGCCCGCTGCTACAAAGTTCCACTATGCTGGGTCCGGGAAGGGTCGGACCACTTATGTGCTATCATATACACTTTTTACTCTTCATTTTACTTAGAGTTTGTTTCCTTAACGACTAACCTATTTAACCTCCGCCATATAATGCATTTACAACTTACCATTGCGCCACCAAATCTCCCCTTCTAATGTTTTAAACATATTGTGTTTTTTTTACTGTGTAACTGAACCTGCCAGGATGATTTATGTTACACTATTCTACATTTTGTTATGGTACCATACTATTTGACTCCATTTTGGATTTGTAAATACACAATGCTTATGGTGAAGAATGCTGTAGACATTATTTCATTTGTTTGGGCATGTTATAATTGCTGGCGCTAATCTTAAGTTATTCGTATTGTGTTAGATTCTTGCAATCCCTGCCATCCCATTGACTATGTCAGCAGGTCTTCTTTTTGGTACCCTTACAGGTACCATCATTGTTTCAATCAGCGGGACTGTAAGTTGCTTTTAAGCAGTATTTTGCATTATGATGGTGTTGAGAAATATGGGATATCAATTCGCTGTGAGCCCTCACAATCTTTTTCCTGTTTCTTTTTTAGGTGGCCGCAAGTATCGCCTTCCTTATTGCTAGATATTTTGCTCGAGAGCGCATTCTTAAATTAGTTGAAGGAAACAAAAAGTTCATGGCTATTGACAAAGCTATTGGAGAGAATGGTTTCAAAGTGGTTACCCTTCTACGTTTGAGCCCTTTGCTTCCATTTTCTCTTGGAAACTATCTATATGGGCTGACTTCAGTGAAGTTTGTGCCATATGTATTGGGCAGGTCAGTTTGATGATAGTCTATATTGCCAACTTACTACTGATCATTATTCTTATGTTCTTCCAAACTCAGAGACCCCAAATAAAACTATGGTTCGTTTAAAACTGAATGCTGCAATTTTTTAATTGGGGGATGTGAAAATTAAGAAACTTTAGGGAAATGAGAAATAAAGAGAAACATAGGAGGTATTGATAAGCTATATGAAATATCATGCATTTACACAAATGACCTTAAAGGAGTTCCTTTTATCAAAGTTCTCGTGTATTTCATATGATTTCCATTTCTTCACCAGTATCGATTGATGGGGTGGAGACGTAGGTAGATTGGTACAAGTGCAGTATTACTATATTAAATTAAGTATGGTAAGAGATACCCGTTTAACTGATTGTTCTTGATCAATGAAATGGAATAGGAGGCCTGTATTTTTATTGGGCGTACATACATAAATTGTATTGGTTTATTGTACAATACAATAAAATTATTTGTTATTAGTATTATTTATTTATTTATGAATTTTTATCTTTCATCTTATTTCAGTTTATTTAATTTTATCTTATTTCATATTTGAGAGCAACATGAAGACAGAGAATCCATATAGCCGACCCCATCTAGTATGGGATTAAGGCTCAGTTGTTGTTGTTGTTGTTATTGTACAATACAAAAATGCACCTACCATGATTTCTTCGGTGGACAACTTTTCGGGTTGAATTACACTCTTTGTAGCTCTGATTTGTGTATTTTTAGTTACTAATTGAAACAGTATATTTCATTCTCATTCAAATTTCCCATTTTTTTAAGTAAATTTGTTCCATCTCACCTCTACTCTTTGGATATGTGTGGAACCCGTAGAACAGCAGTCATATGCTATACAGCATTTAGCCTGATGGTAGTGAATATGGTGATGAGTTCTGACAACAAAAAAGTCATGTGAAAGATATGTGCATACTTATTTTTAAGAAACAATGTATTGGTGAGAAATTTATTTCTAAAACAATTATTTTGCTGTTTTGATCATATTCCCTTAATTAAACAATGGATCTCATTTTGTTAGAATTGGTTTATAAGAGAAGGGAAAGAAATGCTTTTCTTAATCCAATTATTGTGAACTAATATTTGCTTAAAACATCCCTTAAGTAACTGTTTTACATCTTTAAACACAATCATTTATGACATTACTGAGTCTCTAAACTTTAATTGCTATCCAGTTGGTTAGGTATGCTCCCGGGGACATGGGCTTACGTGAGTGCAGGTGCATTTGGACGAGCCATCATTGTAAGTATCCTGCCGAGAAAGGGCCAGAACAGTATTTCATTCTTTTTGTTGAATGTGATACCTGTCTACTTATATTCTCAGTATCTGTTATTTCCTTGGTTTTCTCTAAGACTTATCATAGTTATGATATTTTCTCCAGTGTATCATGAACATGCTTAATGTGAAAGTTTGTATTCTTCTTGGCCCATTGCACACCTATTTCTTGGTTAAAGAACACTGAACCTCTGTTTCATTCGGCTAGAAATATCTATAAAGGGTATCCACATTTGGCAAGTTATAGCTTTGTCATGATAGTGCAATGCTCATAGTTTTCACTTCTATGAGCAAACTTGTATGGAAAAAGTATATAGCAGAAGAGAAATATAACATCTCAGAAAAGGAGATTATTGCCGACTTACTTTGAGTCCGGCAATTTGCTTGTGACGTTGTAGATGACCATTCTATCATCAGACCGGATAATGCAGTTATTCATCCTTGTTTATGTCAGTCAAATTTAGTTTAGCCTTTCTAGGGATTTCTCTTTTAGTCACATAATATTCAAGCACTTCTGAGGTTTTCATAATGCCATTATGAATGGAAATATGCATGAGATATGACTTGGTTTTTTTCTTCTTGCAGCAAGAGGAGTCAGAATTGGGCTTGTCTGGTGGAAATAACCAATTATGGACACTTGGATTAGGCCTCTTAGCAACTGCGTTGGCTGCAACATATGTCACGCGGCTTGCAAAGGTGATTAACCACTACTTAATCCCATGAAACATCCTAAAAATCCTGATCCTTTAGAGTAGTTCTTAAGTTCTACACGAAGATTTGATGTTTTGACTGCAAATCATCTTCTGTAGTCATTCATGCCATTGCTTGGTTGTATGTCCTAGTACTCTGTCTTGCTTGTTCATGCAACGCATAAATGACAATACTTATTACTTAACCTAGATTCATGCATGTGTAAACTCAAGTGGAAATCATGTAAAATTGAAGTTCATAACAAATGACCAAATCTTAGATACTAAGCTCCTATTCCAGGATTCGGATATGGTTGCGTTCAAAATTGATAATCTGCACATTTAGCTTGATATACAAATTTGCATAATTTAGAATCAGTGGAATTCAAAAGCGCACTTTCTTTTTCTTCCATTTTCTTATTAGGGAGATTAACCATTGAACTCTCTTTAAAGAAATAATAATAATAATAATAATAAAAAAGGGCAGTCCAATGCTACAATGCTCCCGCATGTGCTTCTTGGAGAATGCCCGGGGAAGAAGTCGCAGAGCCCTCACTTCAGATTACCTATTGTACATAGCACTACTTACCCTCACTTTTTGTAATAGGTTTGTTTCAGTGACTCAAACTGGCCGTTATTGCTCCCTTAGGGTCACATAATGCGACTGACTCTTACTCAGGTTAAGTGCTTCGTAAGTTACTTCCCTAGAACATATACAAGCATGTGTTTTACTTCATCTAGAAATTTTGTATAAAGAACTCTAAGGTGGAATCTTGACTTCTAAAATGTGTGGTTTCCAAATATGGTTACAAGTGAATGGTAGGGAGAAATTCTCTATTGACTGCTGATTTCAAGGGTAAGAATAGAAACTTAAAATAAATAAACTCCAGAATTTGCATGTGATAATTTTTAACTTTGTCAGATCACTCAAGGGATATTTGACTTGTTTTAACAACAATATAAAGTGAATCTCTGTGTCCAATTTTTGTGAGTTTAAAAAAAAAAACATTAGAAGCATGTGGATAACTTTAATAATTTACATACTGTTTTACAATGTTTTGGAAATCAATTTACTACTATTCTTGGTGCAGATGCATGCTGTGCAGAAGACATTGGAATAGGACCAGAGCAAGCAAGAAGGCAAGCAAACAAGCAGCCCCAAATGATTGCCACAATGTATGGGTAGAACTTTTTGGGGAGTTATCCCTTTTAATTTTGTAAGCCCTAGGAAACTTTAGATTTATAAGCAATCTAATTAATTTTATATATTAAGCATCAGTGTATGCTCTTGAAATAAAGGGAAGGATGTAAAGGAAATATTATGATTATTCCGCCGCCAATTTCACCTTTTCCTTTCACTCTTAATTCAAAGGTTGAGCAACTTTCCTTATTCCAATATTTTTTGGAAGACTTGAAAAAAACACTACTAACAATTCTCTATATTTTGAGTAATTTAAGAAAGTGTATTTCTTTGTATTTAAGTTATATCATCTAGTATCTTGATTTATAGAAGTTGAATCTCTAGTGTGTTAAAGGGTTATTGAGGTTCCTTTTGCATGGCAATCTAAATTTTATATTAGGATCAGCTTCCTAAATGGATAAAAAAATTAAATGTCAAATGAGATAAATATGTAAAATATAGAAAGGATTAAAACCTTTAGGGAAAACTCCTCTTTTTGAGCCGTGTTTTAGTCTTAGTTTCCTGCCATGAGGCAAATTCTTTTTCCACTTAACAATATAAAGGATTCTCCAATCAAACCATTTAGTTGCAATATGATCCTAAATTTCCATATGGTGCCATCTATCAATTTATGTGGCACGATAAATATATATAAAATAAATGTATACTTCAAACTATATAGACTTAAAAAATAATTTTATCCAAAAATTGATCTAGCCTCAGCATTGTTAACATAATATCCCCTAACTATAACTATAACTATAAAAGTATAAATTGACTTCCCTTCCATTGAGTGCTGCTAGAGGGAATCTTGCTATAAAGAAAAGATGTGAGTGTGAGTGAAGAGTCGTGACACGAGTCACATGCAGCATGGGCATGGTCCCAAACTTGCTCTCTTCTTGGTTAACCAACTCACCACCCCATCCAAAAAAGGCAACACGTGTGTTGTACCATAAATGATCCACAAGTCAATGTAAATCCAAGCTCACCCCACACGTGTCGATCACTACTGACATCCTCTTAAATAAGTGTTGCAAAAAGGGCTGTTGCTGAAAACAGCTGAGAAAACTGGAAGCGGAAATTCTTGGGCTACCTCCCTTTTATTGACTTAAATGGAGAGAAGAAAAGGATGGGAATTCACATGGGGCTGGTAACTGCAACTTGCACTGCATGCTTGTAGTTACTTGTCAGGTGAGCTCTCTACACATCAACAATGCAAATAAGTGGATTATAAGTTTTCAGGCCTTCTTTTTCATGTTATAAATGTGAGGAAAGTTAGTAATTTCTCTCTTTTGGTTTCAAAACACTCTCTGAAGTTCTCTTGCAACTTTCTTTCTTGGAGAAGTACTTGTATCAACAGACAACAATGGTTTGGTCACCTTTGCATGCCATGCAGGCTTACATGCACACTCTTCAACTGGTAATACTAGCTAGATCTCTCTCTAGATCTCTCTCTGTGTCTGTTTCTGATTTAGATTTCTTTCATGACCTTGATATATGTATATATGTGTGTGTTTGTTTCTCTTGTTACAGTGCAAAGATAACTGCAAAAACTCAGTGATCCTGGAACCAAAATCCATGGAGTTCATCTCAGCGCTGGCAGCTGGAAACCAAGCTAAACTAATGGTGGACATCTCCTCAGTTGGGATATCACCATTAACCCTGGCACTTGCAGTGGCTGCAAAGCAAACAGGAGGACTCCTCCTCTGCATTAGATCTCATCTCCAGACACTCCAAGAGACCAAAACTCATCTTGAAAACTTCCATCTTTGTGATGTTGTGGAGCTGAAACTTGGAAATCCTAGTGAAGTTGTCAAGCAGTATGAGAACATAGACTTTGCAGTGGTTGATAGTAGGGTGGTTGAAGGCTGCAGTGTGAGCTTGTTCTTTGCTCTGGATGCGAGCATGAACCCTGATGGTTCATCAGTGGTGGTGGTGAACAATATTGTTGGAAGCCATGGAGGAAGAGGCCACCATGGGAGATCATATGCTCAGGTGGTGAGAGGATTGAGAAGAAGAGGGGTTGAGTCTGTGATCCTGCCCATTGGTGATGGCATGGAGGTCATAAGGACTGGAAAGCAGCTGGGAGATGAACATCAAGTAATTAGGAGGAGACCAAAGAGAGTGTTCAGAGTGTTTGAGGATTAATGATGTATAATTAATTAAGATACATATATATATATATATGATCATGCTGATTTAAACATGTATGAGATGCACTTCAGTGAATAAGAATCAGAGGAGTGATTTTTATTCATGACTTGATGAGATGATAATTTCCTTTAAAACTCTTCACTGTAAATGTAGGTATATATATATAACCTTTTTGAGAATAGTATTTGTTCGTATATACCACAATTTTGATGTGTTTATGATACCATGCAGTACTCAATGTGCGGATTAATAGTGCTTTGGATTTATGAATTGAGGAAAGAACTATATGTTTTTTTATTATTATTGTTTTAATTTAACTCTATAAGTGAGATATGTCATGAACTCAAAAAATAGATAAAAAAATATATCAACAAATTCATGGTAAATTAAGTGGCATAAGGTGCATGGAACAACATATAGTTAATCTAATTGTGGAATAACTTTTTTTTAAAAAATGTGGGTAGTTATAAAATGGGATAAGATTAGAGAGTGAAAATTCATAAATGAGTTTCTTTGGTTAGAAATAGGCTATCTGATCTCTTTTGAATGGATCATGTGACAAAGTAATTGTGGCCATCAAACAATATTGAATCTTGTTCTATCATTGTCAAAATTAAGATGGGAAAAAAAATCTCAAATGATATTTTTCAGTTACTTTCCTTTTTAATCCTTTCAATTAATTATTTTTATTTTATTTTATTTTATTTTATTCTCGTTAAAATATATGTGTGAAGAGAGAAGGCCA